>JAPYYX010000105.1:0-125499 GCA_030522605.1 Cremastinae sp. B BG-2022a
ATAAACGTGATTTAATCACCGTAGAAGATAAGTGGAGGCAGGAGTGGGAAATGTAAGAACTAAGAGTTTGTACATATGGAAATAAAACACTATACTATAGATTTTCCGAATTTTTGATAAATCTTTCAAAAAGCATCAAAATAATATTACAGAAATATATTTATATTTTATTTGATAATTAAACCTAAAATTTTATATATTATTCCACTAATTATTTGTAACAAAAATATATTTTAAGCTCTCATTTGACCATGTGCGTGGCTACTAGTATGCTGAGATGTGCCGAGTAAAACGGGATAGATGCCGCATATCAAAATTCAATAAATGATAGCAAAAAAACGGTGCGATGAAAAATTCGGAAATTTTGCGGTATTGTTCCCCTGTATATAAATTAAAACACTTTGAGAACAAATATTTTTTTATTTTTCGACATTTTCATGTAAACAAATTTGACTGATGTGTTTTCAAGTTACACGTTCGTTTCTCTTTCATTTTAACGTCAAAACACTGCCATTTATTTTAAAAAACCTACAGAGAAACTGTATACTGTATATACAAGAGAAATATATTTCATTTCCGGATAAATATGATCGATTCAACAAAATCTGTTTCATTGCAGGATATGCCAGAAATTTTTTTTATAAATTAATCGCATTGAATTCATTTTCAAACATTGAAACTGTTCATAATACCCACAACATATTATCTCGTCCTGCAAACACGCTTTATTGCTCCAATAGAATCTGACTTTTTTTCTCGTTGACAACTCGAATTTTCCACTCTTTTGAAATTTTACCGATGCTTCCAAAACACTGAGAACACATATTTTTTTATTTTTCGACATTTTTATGTAAATAAATTTGACTGATGGCAGTGTTTTCAAGTTACATATTGCATACATAGACGCTCGTTTCGCTTTCATCTTGACGTCAAAACACTGCCATATATTTTAGAAAACCAACAGAGAAACTGTATACATACTTACTATTTGACAAAATTAATGGCAACGAAAAATTTGACATGACGCGCTCAAGAGAATTATATTTTATTTCTGGATAAATATGATTGATTCACCGAAATCTGTTGCATTGTAGGATATGCCAGAAAAAATCTTTTTTAATTAATCGAATTGAATTTATTTTCAACATTGAAACTGATCATAGCGAAATAGAGTGCGAAGCATCTTTTTTAGTTCGATTCAATATTTGAGTCCAAAGCACCAATTATTTCAATAAACTCAGTATAATGAAAAAAATTTTTTTTTTTTCAGTGCACAGTCCGTTTCACTCGAAGCTCTTGCCTGGTATATTTTTACGCATGTATGTACGTGCGTGTGTCAATTAATTCCGGAAATGACATTGATCCTTACAAATTTCCCTCAACCGCGAAACTGTAAAATCTACGAGGTGGCAATTTGTGTATTTGATTTACGGTTTTTTAACATACATGCACGTGTAAGAAGCATCAGGTGATTGTCTTGAACGAATATTTGGCCTAAGGCTATTCATCGCACAGAAATATGAATTACAAGATGTGCATATAAGAAATACTTCACTCGAAATAAATATTAACGTATATTCGTTGATTACTATTAATTGGTCTTCGATAGAATCTTTTCACATATTTTTATTAAAATAAAATGATCAAAATCGGAATAAAGTTATATATTAAAAATGCAAAATGTTATGCAATAAGATATTCAGTAAGTAATATGGAAAATGGTTATGTGATAAATAGATGATCATATGATAATTTACTCTTGCAACATCGGAATAAAAAGATGAAGTATCCTTAAAACCGGATTTTAAGTAGTAAAAAAGATGCCCTTACAGCATAAATGACTAAAACGGATATCGGGATGATACAAGCACGATCATCGCATTCGATCTGGGCGGAATGAAAATGATAATGAATGGAAATAAAGCATGGCAAGAACGTCCGAAGCGCAATTATAATCCACATTTGCGTTGGAAAATTATGAGTCAAATTATTCGAGTATTTTTGTATTTTTTCAGTCGCCATCGCACCGAATATAAATTGGATGTTTTCGAATTCTGCGAAATGAAAAAATCGATCCAAAGGGTTTCCCCCCTTCGATCAAAATCATCCGTATGATAATTTCCGGCATCCACGATGACGCATGTGAGTATTTCGACAATGTGTCGATGTGTCTCGATTTGTCTCGCTGATGGGGATCGAGCCGCGTACTTCGTATATAAAGAGTATGTCTCGAGTGTACAGCACAATAGTTGTAGAGCAAAGGCGGCACAGTCGTGGTGTATCGTTCGCGGATCATTCCTTTTTTATTTATTCGTTTCTTATCGGGCCTCCGAAAACCGTTATCCCCAATTTAAACCGTAAGTTTTCACATATGTATATCTTTTTTTATTATTTTCATATTGCGAACCAACATCACATTATTTGATTAAGGCTCTGTCATTTTTTTGTTTTCTTAGGATTTTGTTGAATTTTTGCACAAACCTTCTTTGATACGACCTGCATACATGTGCCAAACTTTAAAAGATTTCACCATGTAGATATCGAGATATTTATTGTTAAAAATCACAATATTTAGTTCTCTCCCATGAGAGCACGTGTTAAATATTGCGATTTTCAATTTTCGATTTTCAATCTAAGTATCTTGACTTCTAGATGGTGGATCGGCTTGAAACTTTGCATGGTTCTTTCTAGTACTTGAAAGAAGTTTCCTTTAGTTTTTTGAAAAAATTGTAAGATTTTGTTTTTCATGATTTTCTTACATATCATGATTTTCTTACATATGTAGAAACTCAAGGTCATGTTGGATGACCTTGATTTTCGCGTATGTTGTTTTTGAATCAATATGCAACAACTTTTCTTGATAAACAAAAGCTCAAAATTCACACGCTACAAAGATAAACTAAGAACAAATTTTTGGATTTGACGTTACCGACAGAACTACCTTAACGCATCAATAGGTGGAGACGATCTTATTATAATTCACGCTACTTGTTTGAAAATATTAAATATAGAGTAGGGTAAAATTGGGTACCTAAGAAAAAATTTCGATTCCAAGGGTTAAAATATTGTGAATCTTTCTTTTTTTAATCACAATTAAAGAAACAAAAAAATCTTTTGCCGCCATGAAAAAAAAAATTTTTTTTGGGGGGGCAGAATGGGGTACCCCACCAAAAAACATATTCTATTAGCCCCGATACAGTTTTAAATTTACGCGCGCTTGAGTACGATATATGTATTTCCGTCTCGGAGTTCCGTTCGCTTTGATTCTTGAATTGGGTACCGGTCTAACAGACGTTTCACGTCAAAAGTGAGAATATTGAATACCTTTGGGAAAATGTGCTGTTATTTCTAAGCCGTGCAAAAAAATAATAAAAAGATGAATTATAAGCCTGAGGTGTATTGTTAACGATAAACCGGCTGGAGAGAGTGCTGATTTTCAAGGGCTTAATACGGAAAACTTACGTAACAAAAATTTAATAATAGCAGCACCGTAGCAATAGAAAAGTAATCATACAAAATCAGATATGCTCCTGATATTTTATAATCGCATTAATAGACAAATTGCATGATAATTATAGTTGCGTCAACGTGATTTAAATTATCGAATCCTTCATCTGTACCTTTCGTCAGTTCAATGACCAATATATTTGAAACCAACAAACAAAAATCGATAAAAGAAAGAACAAGTAAAAGAATCATACTCATTTATTTTCTTCTTTTTTCGCAGATGGATAGAACAATGTGCTTGGGACTACTTTTACTTTTTTCATTGGCATTGCTGTATGACCGTCCAGCTGTAGCCGAAGGTTATTATAACTAATTTTTTTTTTTCGATGTACTCATTTTAATATATATATATTGTTATATCGCAATTCGAATTTGGGTAATTATATAGTTTAGCGATTTCTCCGAAAAAAGGCTCTAGAATTGTTTTCTTCGATAAATAGTTATAATCTATGATAAATAATGGAGGGGGAAGAAAGTTTCTATCAACTTTGAATTTTTTATGAACAAAAAATTTATATTCGTGGAAAATTTTGGCTGAAATGTGGTCGTTGCCTCCGAGATGCCGAGACTTTATGTACCCAGACCACGTTTCCGAGCTCTAGGCGTGCAGCTCTTGGTGGTGTTCAGGCGTGAAGCCCTCGATGGGGTCCAGGGGCGAAGCCCCCCACTGCCATAAACCTACATTGAATGAAAAATCGGAGGGGTAAATATTCGGCAGAGGGAGAGGAAATCATTTTCCATCGAATCGTTCGTTTTTGTCATTTTCAATTGCGAATATTTTTGTACGGGAGAGTGACCGCCGCGATTTCTCTTCGGCATTGCATTCAGAAGGTCAAAAACTGTAATTACCCCCACCTCCCGCCCCCTTCCCGCTACCCCTGGGTGTTAAAAGCCAAATCACGATATACTCAAGTTTTTTGTAAATAAATAATTACTGGGCTTTAAATTCTAGCCTCCCCCACTTGAATATTATTTTTCATGTCATTATACAGTGATAAATGAAAAAAAAAATTTCCGGAGCCGTTTTTCGGAGAATACGTTAAACTATATAATTACCAAAAGTTCACCAAGTTTCGTCCCAAATCGTAAGGAATCATGATGCTCCGCGTCTCAAGGAGTCGAAAAAACTTTTTAGCATTTTTACATATTTTATTATTTTCCAAGATACTCCATTTAAGATTTTCGATCAATTACTTTTTTTAGTTTCTCGATAATCGTTTCTTCACGTTCGATGATTTTCATCGTTAAAAAATATGAATTATTCTAATTATGAAGGAATATATGCAGATAGCCGAAATGTGCAATATTTTGAAAGAATATTTTACAATGTGAGGGTCTAATTAAATAGACAGCAAAAATACGGAGCTATGTTGAAATCTCTTTTGAATCCGTATTTTTTTTCTTTTTCTATAGCTTTGCTCGTCGATTTTCGTGTTGTATTGTTTCTCTGAAATCCCTCAAACGATTACGTGTCTCTGCCAGTTTTAAGAAAAAAAATGAAAGGTCAATAACACGTACATATACGTATACATATTAAACATACATGCATCTATTTTATTTGAAATCAACGCTTGGAAATTCCACGCCTGTTGATTTTTATGAAATAATAAGAAAAAAAATCAAAAACTTATTGCCACTATAACTTCGAATCTGAAAACTTTTCCTCCGTTGAGTGTTGAGCATTTGATTTTAATTCGTGACATCAAAATACAATGACGATCAGTGCTTAGAGCGACACGCGACGAAGATGAAAATGACTCGCTTCATCATGGCTTTTGATAAATTGAAAAATAGCCTTCTCTATTTGTGAAAGAGCGATCAAGACTTGACGCGAGCGGAAAAAGCGTGGACGGAGTTTTGAAAATTAGATGAACTTCTCAGTTTTAGATTACGGTGAATGCCAAAGTTCTCTCGACGTGCCTAGTCGCTGCCGGAGGCCAAAGGACTGTCCACTGATTCAACAACTTGCGACGGAATATCCAGATCTCTTGAACGCAATCATATATCCCTGCGATGTAATGAGCGAAGATCTGATTATTTGCTGCCCTGCTGTTGACGAAGATTTCGATATCGATCCGAGATTATAATCCGAATAATGACAGGGATAACAATAATAATGAGAATGACAATAGAGATAGTGTGAGCTCGAGTATTGCCGACTAAATGTCTTTGTAAATGGACAACATTTTTCACAACTCTTAACCCAATACTTTTGGCTTATTCTCACACGGCGACTATGCGGCAAGTTTCACTTCAACCGCGTGTGCATTTTGCACACACCCTTCTTTTTAGTACTGCAGGGTTTTTCAGAAAATGTGCGTTTTTCAAAATTATTAAGGTTCCGCCTGTTTCACGTCCGCAAGAATTGTCAACCAATCAGCATACACCTCATCCCTACCGTCAAAAGGTTATTGTTTTGTAAACTCTTTATAAGACCGTACACGACAAATTTGTAACACTTCTGTGAAAAATATTCTCTGTAAAACATCTCCACACAAACTTTTCTTAAATATATATACAGTCCACTGCTTAACATAACTCTGTAAATAATCTATCACCTTTATGGCATTTTCCTCATGTATTCAAAATTCAATCACCCAATAATGCTTTAAGTAGCAAGATTGTGAAGAAAAAAAAGAATCACACTAACGAAGATATGTGATTCTCACCAAAAGTTGTTATATAATGTTATATATAACCTCAGGGTAGCTTTCGTTTACGACAATTTCATCATTGGCAATGTATTTGCGTTTATCACGCAGCTGTAAAGAAACAACTATAATTAAACAAAAAGAAAATGTAATTGAGAATTTTGAAATGGAATTATTGTTTAATATGAAGTCGTTGATCATTTTGATTGAATAGAGTTGATTTGCAAGAGATTTAATTGTTTTTATAAAGGATTAAAGATTTGAATTAATAGGAATTTATAAGACGAGAGAAGGTATCGGGACTGAGATTCTCTCATGAAATTTGAGATTTGAATAGAAAGATTGAGTTGAATTTAAAAGAAAAGATTGAAGTTATTGACGAAGCTAAGTTTCCGAGTTGATTCTACGTTAAATTAACAAAGTCGATTCGATACGACTTTGTTTTCAAAAAAAAAAAGGAATTCGTTTTTCGCAGAGACGACCTGCCTAAAGTCACTGCCTAATGCATTTCTGACTGGGCGGGAGACATCAATGCAATACTGAGTTCATTTGCAGCAGATCTGCCTAACCGCGAAATCGAATATGAGGACGGCTACGTCATCATCCTTTGGATTAGAGCCGTACGTTAACGTTGAGTAAAGTTTTGTAGAAAAAGAAGCAGTCTTTAGGTTTCCGGTGCGTGCCCCTATAAAGCCTCAGGCGCATGAGGAGAGGTTACCCTTTCTCATGGTCCGATTCCATTACCGAGTGGGGTGACCGGGAATTTCGGGAATGAGTGTGTCGCAATCCCGTTCCTTCGTAAAAATTTTGATGTAAATTATATCTTAAAAAAAACTTTTTTAAAAAGTAAAAAAGTACGCCAAGTAATGAAATATTTGTTACAAAAATTACATGAAATCATTTTGTAACCAAGTAAAAAAAAATATAAAAATTTTTTTTGGATCGATTTAACAATTAAAAATTGGTTGTCTTGGTAAATTTAATTTCATACATCAATTGAAAATTCTTCGTCAAACAACGACTAAAATTACCCATACACGCCAATTTTTAATTGTTGAATCGGTGCAAAAAAAATTTTATTTTTTTTTACTTGATTATAAAATGATTTCATGTAATTTTTGTAACCAATATTTCATTACTTGGCGTACTTTTTTACTTTTTAACAAAGTTTTTTTAAGATTAATATTTACGTAAATATTTCAAAAATATGAATATGAGCAATGAGGAATTCATTTTGACCAATTTTTTGTCTTACTCGTGCAATTTTAGGAGAGAAAGATCATACGAAATGTGCCGTAAATGAGGAAAAGTAGGAAAAGAGAGAGACGGAGAGTGTGTATGTATGTGTGTGTGCGCGCGGATGAGAGAGACAATTGGAGGGAGAGGCTCGTTGTAACCTCGGGCAACCTTGGTCGGTCGCGGTGTCTGAACCGCGACGGCACGTCGAGACCGAGAAAGCCTCGCGGACGAGCGAGACGACACGTCCGATCCTTCGACGACCCTGTAACTGCTCAAGGCGTCAACGAAGGCGTCAACGAAGGGCTCGGAAAATCCATAAACTCATTATAACTCTCATGTAAATGAAAATTCCTTAGATTTCCATGATCCTGCTCGCAGAACTAAAATAATGAAAAAAAAGAACAAACATTTTTTTACAGTTTGAAATTTATTTTTAATTCATGTAATTTTTTATTTGTACATTTTTCTATTGGAAAATGTACTTTGAAATTAAATTTACCATAAAATATGGTTTTAATGTATCATCAAATTTGATTAGCATTTTTTTTAATCAATCGACGTTGCAAAGATTCATGAAAATCTTTTTTTTCTGATAAGGGTTCAACATCCTTAATTCGACAAAGTATTTTGCGAAACGCATTCAATATACTGCGAGGACAAAGATTTGCAAAGACGAAAGGTTGCGGATGTGTCGATGTTCCGACAGAAAGAACGCAAGAGGCGAATGCAACAGTCTCGTTGGCCTTGAACGCCACGTACATACGCGACAGACCAATTTGTGTTCACCTATACAAAATGTGTCGACGAGCTTGGCCTCGTGCACTCCATTCTCAATTTTTATTTTTATTTTTCATCGACATGATAAAAAATTATCTTTGCAATGTAAAATTATTTCCACGTTTTTGCGTTTATTAACTTCTAAGCCAAAGGAAACATTCTAAAAAAAAGTTTATAGTTCTTTTTCTTATCAGTTACATTGTGCATTTATTTTTTATTGCAACAGAAGTGAATTTCGGATACTTAAAAATTATTATCCTTGAATTGTAGGTTAGGACAATGAAACATTTTCTTTCATTATTTTGGGTCGAAAGAGCATTCTGCACCTCAATGATTTTCTTAAAAATTCGCATATTTAAGTGTACATGTTAATTTTATTTTGAGTGACGTTTTTCGGGACTGGAAGCCTGTCAGACTGGTGACCTTGAAGAAACGAACTCCGTCTCGTTTCTCTTTCTTTTTCTCGCACACGAGTGAATTTATAGCCAGCCAACTGGGGCTCAGCGATCGCTTCGAGATTTAGCGAGTTATCCTTTGTTGATACGAGGTATACGACCGGAGTCCGTCGCCCTCTCCCCTCCCTTCATTTCCCTTTTCAGAGCTCTCGCCGTTCAACCGAAAAATAGAGAATAGGTGCGAGGAGCTCAAAACAATTCTCACTTCACGCAATTCTCACAAAGTTTTTCCAGATCGGTTCCGATCTTTTTAAATCCTTCAAAAAGTAGAGACATTTCCTTCCCTTGAAACAAGGGCAGCACGAAATAAAAATATTAATTTTTTAAACTATATTATTTTTTTTCATTGAAATTGATAGAAGAATGTTTAATAAAGGGAATTTTTAAAAGTTTAATAATTAATATTTAATTTCATCTGAATCGATGAATAAAAATGTAAAATTATTCATCGATCTCGTTGTCCTACTATAAAAAATTCTCTTTTGATCAAAAACTACAAAAAAACGAAAAATCCTTTTATCCCCACGCAACGTATTCTATAATTATATAAAATCGATAATACACAGACAATAAAAAAATGATAAAAAATTTGGAATAATTTTTTCTCTGCGTGTTCTTTCTATTGTAATTTTAATAAATCAATAATACGGGTCAAAATTCCTCGAATATTCGAAATATGAAAAAAAGAGAATGAGCTGTCGGTTTGGCGTAATTTTTGGATGAAAAAAAAAAATTGTCCGTAAATCATTTCGTGACCTCGAATGATTTTAGGTGAGTAAAAAATGACGCGGCGATGATATTTTCTCGAATTTTCGCAAGTAGGGGGTGGAAGGACTGTGAAAAAAAGGAGACACCATGGAAAGTCGGTAGAGGGGAGAGTTCCATTCTACGAGAGTGCTGAACGAAAGACGAACGGATCGATATTTAGCGGCGTGCCAGCAGCCAAGCGAGCAACCGCGTATCGGGCCAATGACCTATACAAGCCGTTACCCCGGTACGACTGACTCGTCTCCTCCTCATTTCTCTCCCTCTCTATCTCTCCTTTACTACCCTGTAAATGTATATTTCTCTCTTTCTCTCTCTCTCAATCTCTCTCGCACCCGTACACCGACGGACACTTTTCCTCGTGGGATAGGTCTCCGAAACGAGCACGCACGCAGACGGGCGAAAAAAAGCAACCCTCACAGGATTTCTATCCCTCATTCTTGTCAAATTACGAATAAAATTTTTTTTTGTCTTCACTCTGTTCCTTAAAAATTGACGATAACTTTTTCATTGTGCTTTTTCTACTGTTTTTTTTCTTTATTTATTTAAGAAATCAATATTTTGCTTAAATTTAAGGTAAATTTAATTTATTGAATTTTTTGTTAGCATTAAATGTTGTTAAAATCTTTGTATTCGAGTATCATCGCAAATGGTGTTTTATAATGACGAATATGAATTCTCAAAGTACTAAAATGACGAAAAGATGCAGCAGTCAGATGGAGAAAGAAAAAAGCAACCCTCACAGGATTTCCATCTCTCATTCTTGTCAAATTACGAATAAAATTTTATTCTCTCTTTCTCTCTGTTCCTTAACAATTGATTACTATTTTTTCCTGTTTTTATTTATTTATTTTAATTTTATAAGTCATCATTTTGTTTAAAATTACATATTAATTTAATTGCATTTTTTGTTAGCATTGGATCTTGTTAATATCCTGATACTCGAATATTATTACAAACGGCAGTCAATAACTGCGAATACAAATTCCCAAAGTAGAAAAAACATGATGCAGCAGCCAGACAAAGAAAAAAAGCATTCCTCGCCTCGTGTGTAAACAGTCGCGGAATTCGAGGCGAAGAATTTAGAAAGGGAGTTGAACCAAGAATTATTTTCGAAAATTTGATTCGTCGTCGACATTCTTCTCGTATCGAAAAGTAAATATATTTTACGTTTTGTGAAGATAAATTTATAAATGTATCTCTTGTCACTCGAAAACAATCGAAATACGCATTTCATCTATAATCTTCGATTCAAATTGACTGCTTTGACGAGTAAAATAATTCTTGAAAAATCGTAAAATGTCCTTTAAATAATAAAAATATTATTTGAATACGAAATAAATTCCCAAATATAATTTTCGATAATTTTTATCGTTAGTCAATAATAAAACCAAAAAATTCTAGCTCATTTTTTAAATCTAAAACTCGTTTTGTGTAAAGTAAAAAAAAATCGATAGAAAATTTTATACACAAACGAACCGGTTGAATAAATTTATAACAAAAATTAAAAACTTCATATAGGTCTGTATCGGCATAATGTTGAAAAAATTTCCGCAGGAATTAATTTAACTAAATTTTTCGTTAAATCTTGACTTTTAGTAGAGAGTGTACATTCGCAACAGCCTCAAGTGGAACTGTCAAAGCGTGCGAGTATCATCGACAGAGTCTAGTCCAGTGAATGAAAGTGATGACGTGCCAGGTCGTCGTATAACTGCACGAATATACACTCGGTTATTAGACAGCGTAGAAATATATCGGTCGCTTTGTGCAGATGAGAAAGATGAGGCAGTAGAAAAAAAAACAAGATAGAACGATAACACCGAAGGGATATTAGAAAACGAGAGGAGCGCTCAACGGACACTCTCGAGACTCCTTGACAAAGTAATATTCCTAGTGCTGCTGATAAGGAGGAATTCTACTGTGTCGGCGACCTTGTTACCCACAGATTTTAATCCTTTCCTCGTGTTGATAAGATCAACCGTTTATCTCAAATTTAAAATAAATTATAACAGATAGAAATATTGTTAAATTATTTGAATTATCTTTTTACTCTTTTTTTATTTACTAAATTAAAAATATATGACCAATCATAAATAGATTTAATGTATTTAATATCGATGATTTTAGTTACGTAATTTTTTTTATACTAAGATAAATGTTTTGTTTTCTAATCATGAATGAGAATTTTCGTGAAAATTTTAAACTCGAATTTTTGACATCAAGACCGTTTTGAAAGAATTCCTTGAAATATTGAAAAGAAAAAGACGAGGCCAAAATTGAAAAGCTGTTGAAATGAGAAGAAAATGACGAAAAAATGGAAGTAAGATATGCATGTGGAATGATGAATATACGTATAGTATTGGCAAGAGCGGTACAAGCAGCGACGGGTAACCGAGGTTGGCTTTGCCTAGCGTCGGAATGAGGCCAAGGCGGAAGTCGCCAATTCTACTGACCGACCTGTTAACATCCGCGCCCGATCACTCTCTCGCGTTTCTCTACGGTTCCTTACAGTCTCATCAATCACAACACGAAAAAAATAAACAATATCCAAATCCAAAAAAAGCATCATCAAAAATATTCTAATTGGGCTAAATATCGAAAATTTAAGAAAATTTATCGTCTTCAAATCATAATAGTTGAATTTTATTCTATTTAATTCTAAAATTTTATTGAAAATGATTTCGAAAATTAAATGAAAGCTTCTGTTCTGGAATTACACAAAAAGCTTTAGACATTCTTCTAAAAGGGAACAGAATATTGTTATTTATAAAAATTATTTTCACGACTACTGCATACCAGAGACTCCTATGATTAAAGACACGTTCTTATTTGAAATCGAAAAATTAAAAAAAAAACTTTTGAAAAAGTCTTAACCATTTAAAAAAAAAATTGTCATTTTTTGTTTCAATCTCTTTTCAAGACTTTAGAATTGTTTCAGAACTCATTGACTGTGGTTGTATTTAATTTTAGTATTCATATGAAAATCAATTCCAAATATACGAAGTTTTTGATTTTATTAATGATGAAGTAACAAAAATAGTTAGTCTCATTCGAAAAAATGATGAAAAAAGAATTCGAGTTGTATCTTCGAAAGTATCGAAAAGGTCGAGCGTTACTCGAGGATATAAATACATTATTATAGGTAGGTGAATGTTGATATGAAAAAAAGATCGAGGGGGTTGAGTCCGGTGTGCTTTCACTCGAGTTTTACGTACTCCGCGGTGATTCCCGTTTAATGCCAACATGCAGAAACACGCGACTCGAATTTGCGCCTCAGTACATCTGTGCATACAGGCTATCCCGTGCGAAAGAATCACTATAGTACGGTGACATTCCACTTTTTATCAGATTTTCCTTGTTTATCCTGATTGTCCTTTTAGTACAAAAATTCTCAGACTTTACCACATTAATAATTTTTTTTCTCTTGAATCATCTATTTAATTTTAAATAATCATAACTAAATATTCAAAATCTTTTTTAGTAGCGATGTTGGATTTTTTAAATAATTATTAAATAAAAATTATAAATATATAATCGATTATATAAAAAAATATTAATAAACTTTGAAGATAAGTTAGCAAAAAAATAGAAAATGAATTACGTTTCGATTTTTATTAAGACAGCGTATGCGATTCGCGTACACGATAATACAGCAAGGTGAAAGACGAGATGATTACGGAAAAAAAGAAATGAGAAGGAAAAATAAAGATTGTTGGACGTGAGGATAGTCATGTGCAGGCTAAGTATGCGATATACGAGACTGTATTACGGATTAAGGTGCACCGAGTGTGGAATTCCTAACGGTAAAAAAGCACACTCGGACAAGTTTCTTGAATGATCCCTTCTCCTTTTCTCTCTAAACCGTTCTTTCCTTTTTCTTCGACTGCCATTAGTTTCATCTTCCTCCACGTGACACTATTTTTTCACTCGGCGATCATGTTGAGGTTCAATACAAATTTGTTGTATACGAGAGTATTCGATGCTGGTATTGTGTTACCTAATAATTTAATAATTCATTTATCAACGTTGTGTTGATCAGGTTTAGAGGTCAGACCCAAACAAATTCTTTGCTTCTTCAACGCTTTTCGTGAATTTCCTACATTTTGGCAATCTTCCCTATGTAATATTTATAATTCTAATATATCATCGAATGATTCAATTTATTATCAAAAATGTATATTTTTCACAAATATACATGTATATTGAATATTGAGACGGAATTCATATTTAACGTTAAAAATTAATTACAGCCGTAATTAATATCACAGATATAATCAGAAAATAATAATTATTGAAAAATTCAAATTGAAAATAATTTTTTTAAATTTCAGTTTAGTCTTGATTTATCAAGAATTGAAGAATCAACAAAATTTTTCAATATTCAGCGATCAATGTAGATGTACAGATTTTTAAAAGATTTGCAACATTTAGATCTAACGAGACCCTGTAGATTGTCAATTAGACAAAAATAAAAAATTTTGATTTGGTCACGTGACTTTTTGTCCGCATACAAATATGCATACATAACAAAAATGAAGACTGCGAAAATCGAGTTGTCTTTGTGTTGAATTTCGCTATGATATTTTTTGTCGAGAAAGAAAAAGCGGAGATTGTGCGATGACATTGCGCGTTCCTCGGGTCCGGATTGCGAAAAGCAACGGTGATTCGAACGGACAAAACGGAAAAGCGGCTTCACCTCAATAACCGCGTCATTCTTTTTCTCTTTACATTTTTCTTTCATTTTTTTTCTAACAGCAGGCTGGTCATGCACGTGACAAATGTCTCAATGCGTGTGCCAACTGGCTCGAAATTTCATAAAACTTGTACGCGCAAATTTTTCAAGCCGGATCGCTACGAGAGATAAGAGCGTACAGAGGATAGTTGAATTACCGGTTAAATGAACGGCAACGAGAAAAATTCGTTGCGCTCTCTTATAACTCTTCATACCAAACGGAAGTGAAATTCAACTCGTATCTTTCTTCAAGCAATTCATCATTTTTCCTCTTTGCTTTAAACGTTTAATTTCACTGGTTTACTTGTTGCTGTTGTAGTTGTTGTTTACCAGTAACTAAATTAATTTTTTTTAAATATTTTTCAAAATGATCTGAATAAAATCTCTTTTAATGAGAAAATTTTAAGATTCAACAAAAATTTAATCTAGAACGTTTCTATGCCTTTAGCATAACTAGCTGCAAAATGAAATACGTGAGTTGTTTTAACCTTTTGAGTGCCGGAGTTTTTTCAAAATTTATCAATGTTTTTTTATGACTTTTTCCACTCAAAATTCGTTCATATTTTTTGGTTTTGACCCTATTGAACTTGGATTCCTCTGGTCTTATATAAGATCGTCTTAGAAAATTATATTCATTTAGCATAACTGGCTGCAAAATTAAACACGTGAGTGGTTTAACCTTTTGAGCGCCTGAGTTTATTCAAAATTTATCAATATTTTTTTATTACTTTTTCCACTCAAAATTCGTTCATATTTTTTGGTTTTGACCCTATTGAACTTGGATTCCTCTGGTCTTATATAAGATTGTCTTAGAAAATTATATTCATTTAGCATAACTGGCTGCAAAATTAAACACGTGAATGGTTTAACCTTTTGAGCGCCTGAGTTTTTTCAAAATTTATCAATATTTTTTGATGACTTTTTTTCGTTCAAAATTCGTTCATATTTTTTTGGTTTTCACCCTAATGAACTTGGATTCCTCTGGTCTTATATAAGATTATCTTAGAAAATTCTATGCATATAGCATAACTGGCTGCAAAATGAAATACGTGAATGGTTTAATCTTTTGAGCGCTGGAATTTTTGATGATTATTTTTTCACTCAAAATTTGTTCATATTTTTTAATTTTGTCTTACATTAGACCGTCTTATAAAAGGTTAAACGAATAAGCAAATAAATTTTCCATAAGAATAAATTCACTTTTTAAATCAGTGCTTTTACATTTTTTCCAAAATTGGAGAAACTAAAAAATGGGATACAGTCACATGGAGCCAAAAGGTTAAATTTTTGAAATTCCCACGTGATGGAATTTAGTAGAGTTTAATGGACGAATTATTGATGTAAATTTATGTGTGGAAAAGCGGGGATAAACGTAATTAGTGAGAGTATATTAGCGTGGCTAGGAAACATAAGTGGAACTCGCATTGAACGGGCGAGTGCGAAATTTACGAGCGGAATAACGGCGACACGCTGAATCGTACGATTAATTAATACGTACGCGAACTAAATGCCTTTGTGCTTTGCTAATTGGTAATATCGGATACTCAGGATTCCGGATGACAGGGCAACAAACAAAATTTATCGCAAATTTATAGATAAATATAAACATTGTTATTTAAATGCGCGGAATTTTCATTTGCAAATTGAAAAACAAAATGAAATCGTGAAAGAAATGAAATAAATTATCGAAAAAATGTATGCACTAATTGCCCCCGAGTCATCAATTTTTCGAGTGGTCAGCCCGTAACGAGAGAAAATCATAAGCGTGCTGGAATGAAAATAATAAAGGATTTTACGAGGCTGTGGAAGTTTCAATTTTCATTTTGCAATGTTTTAATTGAATTAATGAGCTTTAAGTGGAAATAAAACGAGGGATGGACGAAGCCAGCGAGAGTCTCTCGTCGTAAACAATCGACTTAGTAAGAAAATGTTGATAATAATAATTATTCGAAAAAACGTAGTCGCGTCTTCGGCAGCGAGTTACATTCTCAAATCTTGATCGTCTCGTGAGTTTTGATTCGTTGAGCGTATAATGCACGAACGTGAGGAATCTCAGAGGTAAGCATGCGTGAAAAATGCTTATTCGTTAATTTTGTGAACGAGTGAATGTCAAAAATTCGTCAAATCAGCAAAAAACGGTCAATAAGCTTTGAAAAATATAATTTTTGAAACTGCAACATTTTCATAAGATATTGAAAATTTTAATTAATTGTAATAATTATAATTATTATAAATATCGTTTAAATTAATTATAAATTATCGTATCAGCTGTTAGGAAAAAAACGTATCAATGGCTCGTTGAATTTCACGATCCACAAATGAACTTTACGACAAATTAAAGAAGCAACAAAAATCGCAAAACAATCTAAGAAATCGTTAGATTGAGTAATGCAATTCTCACAGATTTTTCACTAGAATCGAGAGTCCCGGAAGGAAAAAGAAAAAAATCTGCGAAAAATAATAATGAAATCTCTCTCGTATTCGTTACGGACGGGCAGAGAATTTTTCCACGCTTTCACCGTCAATTTTTTTCCCTCTGCTTTCATTATCAAAAAATGCAAGTACCAAAAAAATTTTTGAATCTTGCGTTCACTCGTTCAAGAAAACTCATTAATTCAATTTTTTAATCGTATTTAACAAAAATAAATATTTTATCAATTAATAAAACTCTACATCAACTAAATGCTTTTTAAAATTTTAAATAAAAATAAAGTTGATATAAAAATGAAGAATTGAACTCTGGAACGAGGCAAATTTTCTTGAATATCGTCATTTCGTTTAGTTTTTGGCGTATTCGTTTTACTTTCGTAAATTATGGGAAAGAGTTGCGGAAACATATATCGAGAGGACGTTTTTGTTTACGCGAGGTAGAGAAGGAGTAGAGAGACAGGAGGTGAGAGGCTCAAGTCGAGCGTGTCGTAACCATAAAGCCGTAATTCGAAGCGAGTACGGTTATAGTTTCTCCCCGGATGTAAACTGGCCTCTTTCTTCATCTTTTTCCCCGGGAGCGCGTCTCGGAGAACGCGGACTTTCGACGTCGCCATTGGCGAACGCACTCGAGAGAAAGAGAGAAAATCCACGACAACGGCCTTGTCCGGAATGCGCCCAACCGAGCTACATCTCGCTAACTTTTTGCATCCTCTCCAAGGACGAGACTCGCAAATATCACCGATGTACGATTTTTTTTTCGAAAAAATCGACATTTTGCTACTCTCGGATTTAGAATTCTTTGTTAATTTAAAATACTCTTTGTGTGAATTTTTGGCCTCAAAAAACTTTGTCCAGTCTTTACATATAAAATTCAATTGTAATTTTTCTCTTCCTAAACGACTGGACCGATTTCGATGAAATTTTTTTTCAATATTTTTTTTTGTAATAATAATAAAAAGATATATAATTTTGAATTAACAGCATTTTTTGTCTTTTTTTAGTGGCTGGACATCTACTGGGTCAGCTAGTTTATTAATAAAAAAACACTTGAAGTTTTTTCATAAAAATGACAATATAAAATAAATGTAAATTTTATTGTTTAAATATTGTAACGTTGAAAGTCCGTTTGCCTCAATTCCTAATCGTCGCGTTGTTACCTAAAATCCATAAAGTTTGCTAAGTGATGGAAAAAGAGGAAATCGCGTCGGGAGCGGAAGTGGTGTCGTTCGTCTTTGTTGAGAACACAGACTAAGTCGCTCTCGTGACTATTTTTAACTCAAGTTTGATCGATGCGTCGCAAGGTCGCACCGTCATCAGACAAATATCGCGCAACGAAATGGAATATCAATGTCAATGCGATATTCATCGCTTACACTTTCCCTTGTCCTAAATCTGACCTTAATTTTTAATAAACTCCGAAGATTCGTTAATTTTTAACTAGACGACTTTTTGACTTTGACAAATTCATTCGACTCTCTGTCCCTATGTCTCAATTTTCTCCATTGGGTCGACTGCCAATGTTTACATCATCCAAAGCTTCGTTTTCGTATAATGCCACGAACAGATCACGGAAAACCTCTGTGCCGAAACCACAGTCGGTGATGATTTTTTTTAGGTTTTCTGAAATGTGTCAAAGTCTGACAGACCCGGAAAGGAGCTCGAAGTTTCAACTCAATCTGGTTCAAAGTTTCTCCACTGGCCAGAGTGAACTCAGCGGTTACCACTGACAGTTACTGATCGTACTCGGACACTCAACTCGGCCCTAAATCTTCACCAATTGCTTCGATACCACTAACAAGTTAAATAATTCGAAAACATAAATTTATGAATTATTTAATTTTTTAAAAACTGATTTACTTATTTAATATTTATTCAACTTGATAAAAACGTTTTTCTTTAAATCGGATCAAATCGTAAAATCATTTAGCGCGATTAAAAATGCTGCTTCAACTAATCTGAAAAATTCGACAAAATGTGCACACGTGTAATCGGAATTATCAATCAACTTACCGGAGAGAAAAAGAAAACAAGTGTTCGTCGTACCGTGAACTCAAATGTCTTGCATGTGTTTAACGGTATCAATGTGTCAACATGAGGTTTCGTTATCTCGCTAAGTTAAACAGAGTCTTCGATTCCTGACACGAGCGTCCAATCTTTTCTTCTACCTCCTCGACTCACCTCTCCTAACTTCACCTCACCGCAGTTCGTACGCACATTTGATACTTCAAGCTTTTCTCGTCCAACTTCCGGCTCGGTACCTCGAATTACCATTTTGATCGGAACAACTTGATCACTTACGATCATACTCGAGGGGATGTCTTTGCATATATTTTCTTTATATTCAGAAAAAATAATTAAAATTTTCTATTTTTTTACTAACTCGAACAGACAATGAGAAATAAATCTGTTATTTTACGACTTTATACGATCAGTATTTCCAATTAATTCCTCGAATTACCACTTAGATCGAAATAATCTGGTCATTTCCACTCGAGGGGATGTCGTTGCATATTTCCTTTATACTCGGAAAAAATAATCAAAATTTTCTATTCATTTACTAACTCGAACTGACAATGAGAAATTTTATTATACGATTTTACACGATAAATATTTCCAATTAATGTTGTTGTTGTTGATGCCTCAAAGTTTTATACTAAAAACAAAGATTCATAATTGCTTATCGTTCAACTTCAATCTCTATGTTTATGTGGTATTTTATTTAGTGCAATGAGTTTTTCCAGAACTCTTCAACTACTCAAAATAATATTTCAGTTATTAACAATAAGAACATGACGATAACAAGATCGTTTTTTTTAATAGGGTACAATTAATGAAATAATTTTAAAAAAGGAAAGAAGAAGCTTTTATCTCATCAGAACAACTTGATGTAACCAAATTATTGTATTGTCATCAGCATCACATGCATTTTGAAAGTTTTAAATCAATAGGACAATTAAAAGTTGGTTTAATTCGTCTTTCAAGATTTGTTTACTGTTTTGATACAGTTAATAAAACTGTATCAAAGTTACAAAATATAACAATAATAGAATCATAAAAATGTTTAGAAAAATTGGATAATATTTTGAAAGGATCAATTCTAATTGATCGTCTCAAAACCATGTTACTGTTGAAAAAACTTTGTGGCCTCCCAGCATAAGACCACAATTTTGTGCATTTTCTACAATAAATATCTCGATTTCTTACGAACGATAAACAATTCTTCGAATTTTACACTCATATTGATGTAACGCTAAAATAGATGGCTAAAAAATTTCGATAAATTAGCGCTAGAAGTAGATTAATAACTTGGCGTCCAGACACCGCCGTGTCTCATGACACGTAAAGTATAACTTGATTTCTGCACGATAGTTCTTAAAATTGTACAGGGAGGTATGAATAATGTTGAGACAAAATTTGAAGAAAATTAGTAGAAAATCGTTTCGGCGATTTCAACTCAGACTCCAGGACCTGACACGTTCCGAACTCACCTATGACCGACATGTCTCGCTGGTGATTCGAGTATCGTGACGCTCCACGCGGATATCTCAAAAAAACGCCCCTTTTTCATCCACGTCGTCCTTCCGTTCGATTCCTCCCTCGAGAATAAAATTCTTTTCGTATATCAATGCTGAACCTTTCGACTCATCATCGTTAAAGCCATTTTTCGATTTATTCGAAAATCTTGTTCGTTCTTGCGGTTTACGTATTTTGATAGTTGCTCACACGCCGATCGAACGATCGGGAATGTTCGGGGACGCTCGTGACTTTTGGCCGCTCGTCGTCGCGTCCGCAGTCGCGCGCCGCTCGCGTTCCAACCGTCATGCGAAAAATCACCGGTTTACGAGGCACACACGTGTTGTTACCACTTTCCACGAACGTCCGCCGTTCTTTTCCTCGCGTCAGCGGTACCGAGAATTTGCCGCGGTAAACCTGTGAGATCTCGGTAAAGCGCTCTCCGCGGCTCGTCAACAACAAAACGAGATGATAAACTGACTCGCGTATTCCGCACTTACGTAGCCCTATTTTTATGCGAACTCATCAAAATCAAGAAAAGAGAGCAAAACTTTCGTAATCGAAAACAAATAAAAAATAAAACTTTTCTGTAAACAAAAAAAATTCGTCAAGTTTAAATCTTGTTTCTCGGAACCGTCGGGTCCCGTATTCATTTCTTCCAGTCACTGCATTTTTTTCCGAATCCCCAATTCACTGTTTTTTTTCGAAGAACCTCGAAAAAACGTCCGAGCTGTTCGTGCTCGCAGCAACGAAATTATATAACTGCCACGGGCCACAAGAAACACTACAGAGATAGCGAAGGCGAAGATAAAGAACGATAGAGAGAGAAATATGGATAGGCGAGGAGTGACGAGGGACGAGAGAGCTTACCGAGGGAGGGAACGAGCTCGGTCGGTAAGGAAGAGCCGACGATTATTCAAAAGCGGATTAATTACTTTTGTAATTAATTACCAACACTCGACGCGTGTCTCAATGTCTGAAACTGTTTCTCTTCGTCTCCCGTCGAAACTCTTTTGACTCAACTTTCATTCGAGCGCTTACTTTGCGCTCTCTCACGCTTGCTCGTAACGCGCTCGAGTGGCTTGTCACGGGACCGGCTCCGTCGCGCTACTAATCGACGATCTTCTTTGACTACTGTACTATATGTACTCTATCTTTCTTTCTCCAATTCTCCGTCCCTTTCGCGACCGTATGAAACGTCCGTCTCGTTTGCACGTATACAAACGAGACTTTTTTTATCTTTTTCTCCTTTTCGATACAGTTATAGCGACTTTTTAGTATAATGAGATGTACGCGGGTACGAGTGTACGGGGAAAAGTTGGCGTGAACGTTCGGTGCGAGCGATGCGGCGCGCGACGATCCGAGCGCGGAGCGCCAGCGACGGTGGCGGCAGCGGTGGTTACAGCCACGAGGCTGCGGACCATATGCTCGTCTTGTCCTCGCCTCTCTCCTTGCCGACGTCAACACTTGGATCAACGCGATTTAACGAATCGCGAATCATTGTTTTCGTAATATAACGTATCTAATCTAATATGAAGAAAAATAGGAAAACTCGAGCTTAGAACTTTTTAACGTTGATAAATTCCTGAGTTAAGAAGTATGTAAAAAAAAATTAAAATGAATGTCACAGTCCGGATAGTGGAATTTTGGTAAATAAAAATTCGTATGAATAGATCACAGACTATACGACCGATAATAAATTGCATGAGGGAGCTCGGGAATTTCCGCGCTACTTCGGACTCTGAACGAGAGCCGGTGGCGACCTCATCGCTGAATGTTTTTTGCAATTTTATTATTATTTTTTGTTTATTTATTTATTTTCCACGAATAATCGGAGAAAGAAAAATTGATTGAAATGACATTTATATTGGAATTTTGGAAGATCTGCGAGTTTGAAAATTGATCGCGCTGCAAATTTGCACTCGTGTGGTAGGAATCATAAATTGAACCTCCGGGTGGGGAGCAGCAGAGAAATGAATGAACGAGACACGTGAATGCGGAGGAAAGAAGATCCACTTTTATTGCTCGTACCTCTCGTACTTTCGAATGCTTTATGTATACGAATCCTCGATTTTCCGTATAAGTCAAATATTTTCATTAAAACTTTCTTCTGTCGTTTTTTCGTGATAAATTACATTTTTGCAAATTGGAGGAATCGAAGCATTTCTCTTTTCATCTCTATGGTGTTTGTATATGTTTTTTTTTTAATTTAAAAAAATATATTAGGTTGACAGAAAAAGATGGAGAATGAAAAAAATAAAAAAGCAAAATGAGACGTGTTATGCCAGAAATAAATGATGAGCTCGAAAGAGTACGGTCAAAAGACATTTTTCTTATCCGCTCTCGTTTTTAACTTTCGTCTTGCACTCGTTTTCAAAAATCTTATCAGAAAAGATGGAAATTTCTTATCTATCGGGTGTGACGTAATTCCAAAATCGGTCGAAAGAATCTTTATTTTTTTTAAATTTTAATTGTTACTATTTTTTTTTCTACTGGAGATTCTTTATTACTTTGAACAACTAATTTTCTCGGATTTCTTCGGACATGTGCGCAGAACGGTTGAGATCGTCGCTTTTCGTCCCGAAGGGCCTTGGAGCCACGATTTTTCTAGAACCTTCTACGAAATGTTTAAACAAATTTGTCACAAGAGTTTGATTTAAATTCACTGGTCCAGAAGCGACGGAATTTTAATGGAGGTATCGTTGAAATTATTAAAACTAATTTCAACTATAAAATTTTTCTCACTGTAAAAAAAATTATTGTAGGATCTCAATGGTAAAATTTGATGTGGCATTGCCGACTGGCCTATTAAAAAACGTTCATTTTTGGTCGTTTTTTCTAAAATATCAAAAATCTCGTATCACTCGAGATCAAACATCACCTTAAACATATTGAACTCTGACTAAATCGACATTCGTTCGAATAATTCCCTCACTTAAACCAAACTTGATGAGTCGACGAGAAAGAAAATCGGATGCGGGAAATGATTGGAGGACTCACCGAGGATTTCCGCTCTCGGTAGCAATTTGACTCTTGGCGAAGGAGCTTGCAGTTTCAGCACTGGTCAGATAAACAATGCCGGGAGAACTCGTGCGACGGAGACTCTCGTCTATCGGGCCCCCACCACTCGCTATGATTATCGATGAAAAGTTTGTAAAAAAATGGACGAAAAGCCTCAAGAAGAAAGCAAAACAGCCCTGGTCGAGTCTCAAACTTCCCCCTGAAGACTTTGCAGAAAGAAAGCTTGAACTTGGCTCCGTTGGATTCCCGCACAAAAAGATTTCCTGCCCGTCTGTTTGATAGTCCAAAAATTAAAAATAAAAATAAAATATTCGAAAAATCTTGAAGAACTTTCAAAAAAGCTAATATAACAGAAAACAAAAGTGGTGGTAAAAATTACAGTAATTTACCTGTAGTCGGGACCCGTTTAGATTGTAAAAAGTGTGACGTCATAATAAAAAATATGACGTCATAATAAAAAATATGACGTCATAATAAAAAATATGACGTCATAATAAAAAATGTGATGTCATAATAAAAAAGCGCATGCAATTGTCAGGTGACGATATTGAATGACAAATTTTTTTCCACAGGTGGTGCCATTTTTTTCTTATTGTAAATACTGAAGTGAAATGAATGTATGCCGTAATTGAATGATGAATAAATGGAATTTAAATTATTTCACTGTGGTGAAAATTTCGACGGATGTTCAATAATGAAATAGGGTCGAGTTTTGTAAAGCGACATAAAGCATTATCGACGGTAGACGAGGGAATGGGAGCTTGGCGGGTTTATGGTAATATTCGAGTGTAAAATCGCTTATCGGAAGTTTGTGGCTGATAAGAAAGGTGATACGGAGACAGGGTGGGCCTCAGTAGCGTTCACCGGTACTCAGCCACGAAAGTGCTGCATTACGGCCGAATGCTCCGAGTCAAGTTTTTTTTCTTCAAATTTTTTTCGACTGTTGATAAATTTTTTAAACATTCCATTTAGTGTTGATCTTTTTTATCTATTGTAATTTTTTTACGTCATTCGGAATAACAAAAAAAAGTACAATTTATGAAGAAAAATAAAAGAATATACGTGATAAAAGTGATTCGACAATTGATAATCAACAAAGAATTATTTAATCCTAAATTTGTTGCTTGATAAGCGAAGGTATGAATGAAAGAAAATTACAATAAAAATATTCAAAAATTAGAACAAAAATTACAATAAAAATTAGATTGCAGGTAATAATATTGAAAAAAATGGAAAAGAGAAATGTTCACTTTTGACGAATGTCGTCGACTCGATCTTCAGTACTTATGAGACATCACGAGCAAAATCGAGATATCAGAGATTCAATCATAACGAGAATAAAAAGACGATTTCCATGCCCCTATTGCTCCACAGTAAAACGTCCCTCTATTAATCGTTTAATAACCTTCATTCAATTACATATGCCCTTAACCTTCATAACCTTCATTCAATTACATATATACAGAAATAATAATTGCATTTTAAATTTCAATAAATCAAAGTACTTAACTATAATTAAGTATTTTGATTTATTATTGAATAATTATTCAAGGCATTTGAGAAACTACTAAACACGTTTCATAGTCAAAAAATTGAATTTTATAAAGTTCGAAATTCGATGTTTTAAGCCGTTTGGTGGATTATACTCAAATTTAGCACGGCTAGAGTTTTTTCATTCAACAAAAATGTAACCTTCGAGCGGTAATAAATTACTTTTCCGTTGCATAATTTTACTAAATACATTATTTTTTTATAATTTCAGAAATAAGTGTCGATTTTTAATGTTCTCATTTTTTCCTTCTGAATTTAATGGCACAACGAGGCGATATTTATCAAAATTCATAAAAACTACTCACTGAACAAATATTCATGATATTCTTTACCTAAGTACATCAACATTAAATATTATAATTTAAAGCGCAACATTTTCCACGAGCCTTTATTTTTCTCCTTATCAATTGTACGATCGTGAAACTCGAATCAACGTTCGGGTAGCCAAAAATATCGAATACGTAGTTCACGATGTTGCATTGTGCAATCGACAACGGAAGATTCTCACCTTGTCTTCGATAATAATAATAATAATAATAATAACGATAAAGAATAAACCGTTGGTAGAACAAGTCGCGTACGAAGGAACGAGGAGAAATAGTATTATCTAATATGTCGGTCACGCGTTTGTGTTCGCACGCGTTGCCGGATAGCTCTTTATAATTAGTAACGAGCGGGAGCGCGCGACGAGGCGGAGAGGGAGAGAGAGAAAAAAAAACGTCGCGTTTTACGGGTAAGGAAGGCACACACCCAATCGCAAGTCCGTCTCGGGTTCGAGCGTGCAACATTTCATACCCTCTATGGCGAATGTGCCACGCGGTCGCGAACCTAACCTCCCGTTAACCGCCGCGGGACCGCGAGGGATGAAAACGCCGATAAAAACCGAGCGGTGGCGACATCTGCCGGCGCGAGGCGAAAACCGTCAGCGCCGTCTATTCGCCTGGAATTTTCATCGCTCTGCGTTGTCAGCACTGATTCCAGCCGCTAATAACAATACGAAATTTCCGGTCAAAAGCCACACTGCGCACACGTATCTCGGAGATTCGCCTTATCCTCGATCTCCTTTTTTTTCAGAAGACCACACGAGGGGATCGTTTCAATTTTTTATTATTTTGAGAAAAACGTTGAGGGTCGAAGGACATTTTTTTCGCTTCTCGTATTTCGAAAGATTTTATATGGGGAATTTTCAATCGAGAGATCAGTCATCGGACATTTTTTGCGATATCTTTCAGACGTTTGTCGATATACAAATATGTGACTCACGAGTCAGGTACCTTTTTCTTCTTTTCTTTCGAGATTGGGAAAAAGTCCCTAAACTAATAAGAACGAATATTTGTACACGAGTTTATCGCCCAATGTGCATTTCGTCACGTTCGAAGTGACAAATGTCAGAGGATGAGTAAGGAATTTTATTTAATTATGTATTTCATTTCGCAACTTTTCGTTGTTTCCGATGGTTCATCGAGACAGTTGAAAATAATGCAAATCATTCACTATTTTTTAACATTATAGTAAATAAACTTGCAGATCTGACTCGTCACTTTAGAAAACTTCGCTAATCATTTATTATTTATAAAAAACAACCATAAATGGTTTCTTTTCATGTATTACAATAATAAATCAACAACGAAATAAGAATTAAGGAGAAAAAACGTCAATACGGAGCAATTTCGCCTCACGTCAAGAAAAACGAGAATTTCGATAACAAACGAAATCAACGAAAAAAAATGTTATCGAAATACCAATGTCCTTGAAAAAACATTAGCTAACTTAAAGAACATAAGCGATAACGTTTTATGGAGAAAAGGGTTCGTCGGAAGATCGGGCGAGCCCGTCCTCCCGGAGTGACCGCTAGCGGAGCACGAGGGCCTCGTGCACCTAACCTAGAAAAACCACGCCGCGCGAGACCCGCTGAGAAAAAGATGGTCAAAGAAAAAAAAAAGAAGAGTATCCTTCGGGAATAAAATGAGTCGTAAGGAAACAAGTAGAAGAAAAATAGAGGGGGGGAAATAGGTGCGTTGATGAAATAAAACGATAAATCAGGACTCACCGGCATGTGTAACGTATCTGTTAGCGCTGGCGGCGACGACGTTGTACGCTTGCGGAGTGTTGGTTACGGTGGGTTGATTAACGTGTTGCTGTTGTTGCTGCGAATGTTGTTGATGCTGCTGCTGTTGCTGCTGGGGATGATGCTGCTGCTGCTGGGGTTGCTGATGCGAATGGTGCTGCTGATGGTGGTGGGACAAATGGTGATGTTTCCCCTTGGCCGGCATACTCATCTCAGTTTCCCGGAGCCCTTCGAGCTCACCTCTACTTTCGTGCTACTTAACCTCCCGCACCGGCTCGCTTGGTTCCTCATAGAGACTCGATTTTGACCTCGCACTACGCTCGGCAAATTTTATCTCTCGTGATCGCTATTGCCTCGCTTTATCACTACGCGCGCCGACGAGACCGATTCACCGACCGGAGAAAGTTTACTACAAAACGCCCAGCTCTTCTCCACCCGTCTTTCTGTATTATCCGGGTAAACAGGATTTATTTATGCGTTCGATATCGTAGAAAAGAAAAAAGAGAGCGCTCCGTCACTCGCGCCCACACCGCGGGAGTATGTACCGAGCCCGAGAATCCGAATGACACGTTTTCGTACGTACACGGCCCGCCGGAGGGCCGGGGACGAAGGGAACGGGGGATGAGAAGGAGGGTGCCTCGGAGACGAGCGCTCGGGGGAGGGGATTCCGCCGGGGAGAGAGATCAAAGGAGAGGGGCGGGAGGGAGGAGGAGGAGGGGGGAGAGACTGCCTGCTCGAGTCAAAGCGCACACTGGCCGCACCACGATGTGGCTCAACTTTTCCGACCGTCTGCCTTTTCTCCCCACGAAACACGAACGACACTCAACACAACACGCACGCACCGACTTGCACAATCCTTTCTTTTTTATCGAGGTTTGCCAAATTTTCCCTCCGACGTTACGAGAATCAACTTCGTATCGCGTTATCGAGTACGAGTGAATTCGCGACAACGAAAATGGACGTCTCTGCACCTTTTTTTTCCTCTCTTCTTATTATTTTCTTTTCTTCGGCGACACGCTTTTTTCCTTATTTCTAACCTCTCTTACCTTCGCAGTTACGTGCTGGTCTTTCGGGATATACGTGTGCGCGCGAGCGCGCACCCTCTCGCCACTTTCGGACACACGCGATTTTTATCACTCACACCCGATTAATTCACGAGTTTTTCGTCTCTTTTCACCTCTTTTATGAAATTTTAATTTTTTTTTCGGAACGGGACCAGAGGGAGGGGTCCTTCTTGTTGATTTTTTTTTTTTTCAAGTAGCTCGATTCCACGCTGCGTTATGTTCGCACGCTCGAGGCGTGTGTTTCGTGTGCGCGTTATATATTCGCGAAACGCACGTCGGCATGTTCGCCTGGCGACCGCGAGAGGCGCCGCCAATCATCGCTCTCTGGCAAATAGACCGTATTTTTTTCTGCTCTTTCATTAACGAATGAAAAACGTTTTTACGAGAGCACGAACTTGTTGATGTTACAGAAACAAAACGGACAATTTTGGAGAATTTTACCAATACAATAAAAAAGCTTTTTTCGACGTATCAATTAAAAATGAGGGAAAATTTGAGAAAACATTTCGTCGAGCCCGCGACAACCACCGACTATTCCCCTCTCCGTATAATTTCCCCCACTTGATTTCAAAGTGCCTGTTGCCGGCCAGAACTGGCAACTTGAGAAAAATTAAATAAATTTCGCTCCAAGCCCTCTTCGCTCCCTTCACTAGTACGAAAGTCTACTCGTAGTAATTTGCAGCGTTTTATTGAGATTCTACATTTGAATGAAAAAAAGTGCGATGGGCTCGCACGGGAAAGCCGAGACCGAGAGGCTACGAAATAATCTGGAGAATCAAATGGACAGGCTCGTCGAGGAGCTCGCAGACATCGAAGACGCCAGGTCGGTCAACACACCGTCAATTTTATTTTCCGTGTTACGTAGTTGCTGTAAACATTGATCATACGTATGCGTGACAGTGCTATACGATGAGCCTCGTAGCCTCGTTGTTTTACGACTCGAATCAGTTGAATTGCGCTTACTTTTGTATCACGTATACATAGTTATACATAGTTATACAATTCGAAACCGGAGCGCTCGGAACGATTTGCATGTACTTGCGAATTCGTTGTTAGTTCGTTAATCAAGTCTCCGGAATATTTTTCATTTTACTTAGGACATTTAGCATAAATAAATAATAATATATCTTCATTTCAATAATGAATTAAAAGAATGAGCGCTGATGAGAATTTTCGAAGATTTTTATGATTATCAGATGGCGTTTAAAAATGATTCAGCATTCTGAAGAGAAAGTTAACAGAGCGTTCAAAAAGATTTGTTTTGAGATTCGAAGATGACTCAGAGATTGTCCGAAAAGTCATCGGAAAAGCGTCGAAAATTTTTGCTTGCATCCTTGAAAAGTCAATTTTAGCTGATATGAAAATGTTCATGACTAACGTGAAAAATCAAGATACCGAAAATATTTTCTCGCTGTTTCGTTGCCCTTGCGAGAATACAAAATAATTTTTAAATAAAATAACCTGTCCGTACATAAATATAAAAATCATTAAAAATTTAAAAATATTTAAATAATTTAAAAACAAAAAAAAATGTTCAGGGATTCGGTAACTGCGGAGGAGTACGAGGAAATGAAAGAAGAAATATTGGAGCAGCTTCGGGAATTGAACGAGAGCCTGCGACGGATGATATCGGGCGACATGACGCTGGTCGACGAGCTCGGGGCGATTCAACTGGCGACTCAGAGTGCGATCAGCGCGGCATTCAAGACGCCGGCCGTAATAAGGATGTTTGTGAAGCGCGAGCCGGATCAGTTGAGACAGAGATTGTCGACGATCGAGCGAGATTCCCGTCTCGGAAAATTAACGAAAGAATCGAGCGACAGGCAGCGGGGTGAGATCCTCAACGCTCTCAAGCACCTCGGGGAAAAGCTCGAACCCGCGGAGCTCGAGCTGCTCCAAAAATTATCGCAGGATACCGTCGCTGGTGCGAATTTCGTTCCCGTCACCGACAGCCCAGAAAAAGCTGAAATCGCCCTTGAAATAGCAAGCAAGGAAGTCAGAGCCACGCAGAATAGTTAAAATATAATAAATTCAATAAATTAGTAATTCCTGCGTTTATATTCGATTAATACTTACGAGATAGTAACACGAAATTCAATTAACAAACTTAAATATTCGGCCCCAACAAAGTTCATGTATTTATTTTTATTTTTGTTATTTCTTATCTTGACATGTTCCTTTTGCCTTTTACTCTCAAAGGTCAATCATTTTACAATTTGAATAATTAATTTATTCGAATGTTTAAATCAAATTTAGGATTAAGGTTTCTGGGTCGTGCGAAGTTCTTATTTTTCTTGTTGTTATTGTTTTGTTATAGTGGCCGGTTGAGTATTTTTGTCGATTCTTCTATTCTCGAGGATGACGATAGAGCACTTTATAGTGTCAAAAGTTAATAGCCCAGTCGAAAAAATAATTCTCTTTTTGTCGTTACATTTGAAATTTGTACCTAATATACTTATCCTATTTTTTATCTTTCAAAACTTTTTATTAATAAACTTCAGAGTTGGTTAACAGAATTGTAAGCAAATTAACCGACATCGTTTTTATTTCTTATTTTAAAAATGTTTATCCGATTAAAAATCGGGCCAGTGATATATTGAAATGGGAATTTTTGTTACAATAATTTAAAATAAAAAGACTGCAGAAGATTGTTGCTAATTCTACATTCGATAATGAATTTATTTCGTCAAATCAAATTTTGTATCATTTCAATAATTTTATTCACAGGTAAAATTTATAAAACCTAATATTTTATAATGATAATAATAAACAATGATTGTGTAATAAACATTAAAATGAAAAGTTTTCGTACTGGAAAAAGGTGTATTGCCCATTTGTTAATTTTTTCCAAATTTATAGGTAAATGGATATTTGACGAGTTTTTCACTATACCTTGCTCCCTGTATTATTCCCACCAGATTCATCACGCATATTATCTACGATTATTCGAGCAAGGCACAACGTGTGCGATGATCCCTCAAATTTTATTTAAATCGCTGACACAGCCTATTTTATTTTTAAATAACATGATTTATTCATTTTCCTGTTTTTCGTTTCGAGGGATATCTAGATATATTTTTATATAATTTTTCTATATTTATAATGCACACTCGCTGATCACACAATCGATACAAGTCGCAAAACAATAACTGCAATTTTCTTTACGTTCAAGTGTTTCAACATTTTTGCGGCTCACTGTGTATCGTTACAATAAAATTATTACGCGTTGACCACGATCAGCGATATTCCTAAATTTTAAATAGGAATAACGCGGAGTACATCAGCTAAATGCAAATTCATAGAAAGTTCACGAAGAATTGTCAAAATTGATTTCTGACTTTAGAAAGGTCGAGAAGAATTTTTGCAGAATTCTTAACGAGTCAGGATACAGAATAAAAAAATTTTTCATGATGACATTTTTACAATTTGTAACGTCTTCAGATTTTATCGCGCAGAATAATCCTGTAACTCCTCTGCCGAAAATGTTCAATATTTCTATTTACCAATTATACGGAAATAAAGTAGCGCGAAAAATGCATTCAAAATAGTTCCTAATTTTTTTGTGGAAAAATTCTTTTACACAGAATTAATGAAAAAAGGGAGTTTGCTGTCTAATATGATTAAAAAATAGTTAATATGCAACGATCACGGAAAAAGTAACATGATGTTTGATTAGACGTAAAATAAAAATTCTTAGTAAATTTGTCTATCCACAAATTTTGTCGATTTTTTAGTGCAGTTTTCAAATATGCACAAAGTTCCGCAGTCGAAAAATCTCTGTACGTTTTTTTTACAATTTCATCTTGATATTCAGACGAGTTGTATAGTACACAGCTATTGATATTGGACGCTTCATTTTAAAACGATAAAATTATGTAACAATTGATAAGGGTCCATTGTGTACTATTCTGAATTTATACATTATAAATGTATGTCGACGTGTGTCTACCAACCGTTTTTTCCATCCTTTCTCCCACTCTCTTTGATCTTACAGCTCATTCACGAGCCTTTTTTTGTTCGAAAACGATTTGAAATAGTTTCTTTTTTCTGCCGATACTCTCGTTCTATTGCACATTTTTTGGAGTTATCGTTTACGTCTGCAAACGCGTTTGTGCTCGCGTTGCCAGTGCACTTGTTGACAGTCCGTGCTGCAGTAAGCAGTGTTCCAGCAACAGTGATAAATCGCCTCAGTCTCACAATTGTAACACTGGAAACAAAAATGTATCCGACAAAGCAAAAAGATGAAGACTGAAAATGTGATTAAAAATGTGAACAGTTACCCATTGCTTCTTTTTTATTTCTGATATGACTTGTTGATGCTTATCCGTCAATTGACGCAATTCTTTGGCGTGCTCAGCTTGCAGTCTCTCCAACTCGCGACATTTGTCCAATTCGAGTTCTCGTCGAAGCTTCTCGAGAGCGGTCGTCGTCGGTTGCTCGGAAATTCGTCGCTCTCTCTTTACCTAAAATGTTCATTGTTTAATTACGAAGGTTTATTTATTATCTCATAAATTAAATAAAGTTTAGTCACTTTGGCGGGTACGACTTCCGGTTGAATCTGTTCCGTTTGTACAAGAACGCATTTGGATCTCGGCTCTTGGCAACTGGAAGTAACCATATCCTCCTGAGATCCTTCTTTTTTCAGCCCCTGAGGACAAGAGCTCGATATTTCTCGGGCTGGCTCATCCTCGGCAACCGGAAGATGGGGGACTTGCCGTTCCTCGCTCGTTCCCCGACTCTCATCCCGAACGCCCGTCTCCTCTTTCTCGGAAACGCTTGACTCCTGTGAGGACTGCATCTCTGTGATACCATCGGAGCTGAGACGTTCCACTTTTACTCTCAGATCCTTGAAGACCGCTTTTACCGAGTTGGCCGAACCGTTCGACGTGGTCGCAGATTTGGACGACTCGACGTTTCGTATCTTCGCAGGCCTCGGTCCGTCATCCTCCACGTCGCGCAGGGCCAGTTTCGATTTGCCCAATTTTTGTAACAAATGCTGATGATGCTTCAATTCCTCAAAGGCACGATTCCAAGCTGTCGAACGTTTTATCTGCGTTTTAAAAAATGTTAACGTTTCAAATGGACCTCGACAGCGCAAAAATTCTTTTAAATATTTTCAAACAACGAATCACTTTTCAGATCTTGATTTTTTCCATCTTGACTTCTTTTTCTAGAGCCTCGTACCTTCGTTTCTTTCCACTTCCCTTTCTCCGATGGCTGAACAAAATTACAGGGAAAGCGTGACATTTTTTCGTGACCACATATTGCGTGCAATCTTCAAGCAAGTACAACCGTAAAACTCTTTTAAAAAAAGTTGCTTTAATCATGTTAGTAATGTAATAACAGTTTCTGAGACTTCATAAATAAATTTTCGAGTATTACGGGTATACTGACTCGAAGAGATATATTTGGAAATTCTCTCGTGATGAGTAGTGCTATAAAGTAAATGAAAAAATTTATCTGCGATGTACCTGTAAGCTCTGAGGACTAGCAGTGATCGGACGAATAAAAACTTTCTCGATATTGGCCCTCATGTGATGACCACCAAAAAATCTAACGTCGTAGGTGTCCTCGGTTAATTGCATAACTTTCGCTGGCCAGTAAGGATAACCCTTTTGCTTAGCGTAAACGAGTTGGTGCGGCGGATCGCAGGGTATGCAGAACCACATTTTTTCCGATTTCTCGTTTGATATTCTGTAGCAATCGGCGCAGCGACGAATTTCTTTGATGTCGTAACAACAATCCTGGTACATTGTCGTCGCCATATCACCCACGACGCTTTTTTCTAAATAAAATTTTAATTTTTACAAATTTTTTAGAATAACAAGGAATGCATAAGATTTATATTTGTTAACAATGCCGATGAATTAACTTACCTCCGTGATAGATTATTATATTGTGAAGAATATTGTGCGCATCAGCTTGAAATTCCGTGAGATTTTTGTACTCGTCTCGCGACGTTTTTGCTTCCATTATGGCAAGGTCCATGTGATTTTTTATCAACATGCCAGGACGCCAGGCATCCTCACCCTCACTGACCCACGTAGGTCCTGACAATCCACCCGGAGGAGCTTCCACTGACTTGCTGTCCGATATTATCGTTCTGTTCGTTATCTCGGGCGGTAACTTGGCCTTCAAGTGTCCGCAGGTGAAGCTCAGAATATGATTCAGGTCCGTTACATCCGCGAAAGTGTCTTCATTAATTTTCTAAGCAAAGAGTTATATAATTTATTAAATTAGACTAGGAGACTGGTGAATAATTTCTGTAGCCATTGGGCTAGTAAAATTCTTTTACAAAAAATACTTTGTTAACGAACCTCGCAGAATTCACAAAGTTTTTTATCCTCATTGGCCGGCGTGTGGCACTGTTTGTGGTACGTTCTGTAGCACTGCGAGCAAGATTCAACGAGACCAGCCCGTTGACATTTAAAGCAGTACCAATCGTGGTGATTGTCGTCTTCCAGTTCGCTGGGCAATCGCAGAGTTTCGTGGTCCAGGCCACCCTTTGTTTGTACCTTCTTGAGAAAAACGAGTTTATCATCGAGAGCGCGATTCATTTCTTCCTGCGCTGATTGCTCTGTGATACCGTAAACACGCGCCAAATGACGTATTATACGATCCTTGCTCGGTACGCTTCTCTGGTGCACCGTTATCTTTATCGCGTCCCATATTCTCTGGGTGGTCATTGGATCCGTTCGACGTCGTGTCGACATTTTTGTTCAGGAATCGATCAATCTGCAATAAAAAAGTTCGACGTTATTTTATTTTCATTTTGTCGTCGAAAGTATATTCAAACAAAAGAGGAAAATTTATTAGTCAGTTACATTTATCTACAAAGATATTTTAATGTTATTACAAATATTTTGAATAATTAAATAAATAATTAAATAATTTAAAAACGAAATAAAACCAAAACTGCAAACTGAGAAGAAATTCCATATAAAGTAAGAATATTGAAAATTGATTCATTACAAATCAACTCATCCATAATCATATCTTGCATTTTCAAAGTAATCAAAATATTTTATTTTTTCGAATCTTTATTAGAGTTATTTATTAAAATTTAGTAGACTGGGATATTATTTTAAAGAAAAATGTCATAAAATGAGTTTTATATAGAGTTTGAATTTTTTTAATAGCTTGAAAGGTGGATTGCTATTTTGCGAAAATATCGCTCGCCCTCATGAGACAACGAATACAGTTACATGTCAGATTCGACGAGCCCACATGTCTCGATACATGACTAATACCCACATAGTAAAAATAGTCTCCCTTTTTCAGCGAATTAGCAGTACTATTCGAATTCATTTCAGTATTTATTTGACTCTAGTTCGCTCAACAAGTGAGAAAGTGCATAAAAAAAATTGAACTGTGAAAATGCATTCTCTCGTTCTTGGCGCAGCTGCATTCGGTTTGATCCTCTCGAGCTTCATTTCTCTATTCCTTTTGCTTCGAAGGAACGTAAAACGTTGCACGACCTCGTCGCTGCGTATCCTGACGATTTCGGACATTCTCAGCACAATTATGACTGGAATTTTGTTAATAATTAATCAAAATCTGCCAGGTGGAGATCCATCACAGACTGAGGAATTTGGACTGACTTTGAATCGCAGTCTCATGCATTTTTATTCGAAGAATGAAGATTCTCGAGTCAGAGTCCCCGAAGCAATTTTCGAGAAAAAAGAGGATCCGGACGTTTGTCAATTTCGTGATGTCGTGACCCATTATGCGATGTTCATCTTTCCATTCGTGAACGCATTTTTTTCCCTCTTGAGCTTTTCCGTGAGGACCAGCGTCGAGGTCGAGCGACTCCTCGATGGTTCCGAGGAAAATAAGAATTTCCGTCAGAAGAAGGAAAAACTGGTCACAGCATTCGGTTTGGCCTCACAGTGGATCGTGCCCATTCTATTGACGTTGACTTTTCAATTTGCTGGACAGGAAAATATGGAAAATGTTGGACGTTCGCAAGAAATGGGATGCCTCTTCAGAATGAATTTTCCATTTGATGATTGTTACATCGAGGAGACTAAACTTCTTGGAGAAAGAGACGTTTTGAAGATTAAAGATTACATTCCGGTTTTGAATTCACCTGAAAACTCTGCGAATAATTCTAATGAACATGACGAGGAGGTTCATCAAATTCTTTCTAAAATTAACAATATTCTCCACTCGATGAATGTCAGCGAAGGCGAAAAGTCAACTTTTTATCAGAGCAGTGATTTGTTAAATGTTACTAAATTCATGGAAACCAGCGCAGCAGAAAAAATTCACAGTGACCATGAAAATACAGAAAAAAATGGATACCAAGAAGATGAAAAAATTGCTGATACCAATCATCAAAATGTAGAAATAATTGATGAGAGTCAAGGAGGTGTTGAAGAAGTTGATGCACATCAGGAAAAAGTAGAACATATTGAAAATGAAGAAAGTATCGAAAACATTGAACTAAATGGAGAAAAAATTGAAAATCAAGAAAATATTGAACAAAGTGTAGAAAAAGTTGAAAATCAAGAAAGTATTGAACAAAGTGTAGAAAAAATTGACAATCAAGAAATCATTGAAAATATTAAACAAGATGTAGAAAATATTAACGAGCACCAACAAAATATTGCCGATATCGATGCAACTCAGGAAAGTACAGAAGAAATGGTCGAAGATCAACAAAGTGTGGAAAATAGCACAGAGCAAACAGATTACACAAGTACAGGCCAATCCACAGAAATGTTAGACAGTGAAACCAACATGGACTTCGAGGAAATAAGTGAAGAAATAAATACCGAAAATTTCCAATTTCCAATTCAATCAACAACTCTGTTGACTACAATCGTTTTTAGTGAAGAAATGAGCGAGAAGACGAATGAAGAAATTGCACTATTTGAGAGCTTACTCAAGAAATCCTCAACTGAAAGCGCATCAAGAGCAGCCGAAGAAATAATACTGGAAAATCAGCAGACAACAATGAAAAACAGTTTTCAAGTTTCTGACAGTTTGGAAGAATTGAAAATTCAAAAAGAAGAAACCTCAACTGGAAAAAATATTGAAATTTCAAAAAACGAAGGAATAGAGAAACCAGAAATCTTTTTGAAAAGTGACAAAGAAATTTATGCTGACATTATAAAAAGAATACACGCTGTGACCAAAAATTCACAACAAAAATTATCCAGCGAAAAACAAGGACGATCCAGCTCTCAGAAATATATTGAAGAAATTGAACATTTTTCTATAACAAATTACAGGACCGATGAAATGCCTCTGTGTATGAAGAACCAATGTTTCATTTCTACAAGTTTCTTAAAAACTCACCTACTGATTCTTGTTTTTTTTGCATATTTCGTGCCGATTTTCGTTTCAGCGATTCTCCAAACTCAAGCAAAGTATACTTGCAAGAATATTCAACAAAAATTCGCAATGAGTAAGGCAATTGAAGAAGGGAGAAAAATTGAAAGAGAAAAATCAGGAAAAACTGGCTCAACGAGTGATACAAGTTTCGGGGATATTTCTGGACCCTCAGGTTGGTTTTCATCTCAAATCGAGAATGACGGTAAAGAAAGGATCAAGCAAGGAGAAAATAGAACTTCACCTACGACTACGAATGAAAACATCAAAGATGTAGAAAGTACGGAGAAAGACATTTGTGGAATGGAAAAATTGTTGGAGTTGTTTCAAACTTCGCTCCTCATTGCCATTCTCTTCTGGACTCCGATATTTCTTGCATTGCTTGCAAAAGTTTTCCTCTGTTCTAGTACTGCCGAGTGGTTTCTACATGTTTCTTTCTTCTGCGCTCTACTATTCGGTGTCGCAAGAAATATTCTCAATCTCCAAATCGTTAGAGTACAGGAAATCAATTGCAAGGGTTGTATAAAGGACAATAGTGTTTTTCCTAGTTCGTAATGAAACAAATAAAAGATTACAAGTGCGAACAATGTTACTAAAAATTAAAAAAAATGTATTTAAAAATATTGACTAATATATAAAATTCTCTTTTTATACAGAAGAGAGAATGTTTACTCCGTTTTTTAAAATCGGAGTAACCTTGTATCTTTTGGAAAACAAAAGCGATCGTGCACGAACGAGTATTTATTGAAGAGTGACGTAATCGATTATACGCCTGAAAAGCTCCGATCACGAACATTTACGGAAGGAGAAAGATTATAAACTTCTCGTTAGTGCAAACAAATTAAAAATGGCTCGACAATGATAAATCCGATTGTGTAATATTTATATTTTCGAGCAGTGCGTTTTCACGTAGAATTAAAAAAATATAAATACAGAAAGGAGCACATGAAATTCGACTTTTCGGTGTAAAAAAAAGTATTGGATAGGCCGGCCGAAATACGGGAAGAGGGGAGGTGATCTGTACATAAAAGAGCAAGAAAATGCATACCAAAACAAACTGGACATCGGAGGGGGGCGTCGTTTCGTTCGACGACCCTTTTATCGACTTTATCAGTCGTTATCAGTCAAATCTTGGAACCACCGCTCAATCCATATTCCTCCACGATTAAACAACGACGAGCACGGGTGATTGTTTATTCTTTTTCTTCCTTCCGTATAATTTTTTCCGACATGCACCTACAGAGTGATATGGATACGTGGGGAAGACGCTCACGTCATCGATGCGGGCGCTCTACGTAACCTCAATGGTGCGCACGCAAATCACAAATCTGAATCCTCCATTCATATCCTACGAAGATTATAACTTTACTCCATTTTTTAAATAACACTAACTTCGTAAAAAAGCACCCATTAATAATAAGATTTTCTACAGAATTTTCTTATTAAAAATTATGGTAGATAAACATAATTGTAATTAATTTATAAATATAAAAATATAAATTAAGTTAATATTTTCTTCGCTGTTCATACAAATTGTCACCTTTTCACCGGCCGCATGAGAGGGAGCCACCTCTCGGTATCATTTGCGAATGGCTCATTTGTTTTTAGCTGACGACAGAGAAAATTGAAAATAAATCGATCATTTCAAAATAAGCATTCAATTTTTATCTACCCGCACCCTAACTCATACATTTTTCCGTGAATTACCTTATTTTTCATCAGTGCACCAGTGACGAATAAAGGAAATCATCATTTATACGCAAGCGCTGATATTACGTCATCGGTGATCGGAAACGAATCAGTTTATTAAAAAATGTCAAGCGAATGTTATCGCCGGATGACACGCGCGTTTTTTCTTCGCTGTTTGTAAAATTTTAGGCATAAATAACTGGTGAACATTTTTAACGGAAAAAGTCCAACCAATTTGTCGACAGTGGCGACTGGTCTGTCATTCTTTTGCGTAAACGTTGCGGGTTTATTCCTTTCCATGGTTGCTAGGTTATGTTTTATGTTTACTCCCTTTTTGTGTACCCGCCGTTGCTCCAAAAGTTATAATTTCTTTGCGGACAGAATTTTGTGTCGATAAATTTGTGAATCGAACTACAAATATGCCAGAAGAGACCGAAGTCATCGGAATAGATAGTCCGAGCGATGGTGAGTTTATTTTCTTTCTTTTTAATTCAACAACCGATTGACAAATAGAAACCAGAAATTGTGAATTTTTTAATTTCCTATTTTCTACACGTACTGGAGAAATATTGTAAATAACAACGCTATAGCAATACTTATTTATTCAAAAATATTTTCAATGAGCTAGAGGAATTATGTACAAGTATGTAGCCTGAGGTACATGGAAGAAATTTGATTAAGTAATGCTCGCGAGTAAGAGAACGTTTTGAATTCTGGACACTACGCGCCAGACTTTCTTGTTGGACTAGTCCAATGTGTAAATTAAATTTTCTTTCCCATGATGATACATTTTGAAGAAATAAAATAAGAGAGAAGAATAATGAATAATAGAGGTTAAGTTGGTGTAGCCCAATCGGGAAATTCATGAAGGTCGAAGACATAAACTCCCCAAGTGGAAAAAGTCACAGTTGTCAAAACAAGAGTAATTATACTGGGTCCTATGCCGGCGATTATGAAATCTCGAGTCTTTATGTGAGCCGCTGTGGCCACAATCGCATTAGGTGGGGTTCCAACTGGCAAATGGAAGGAAAAGGAACAACAAATACCAGCCGGCATCATGAGAAAGAGTGGATGAATTTTTAATGCCACGCACTGCAACAAAAAGAATTTCAAGATATCAATATATGAATGCAACATGAACAAAGAGCAATGTATTTTTCAATTGAAGTTGGAGAACTCACCATTTCTGCCAAAACCGGCAAAATTATATTTGCCACGGAAACGTTTGATGTTAACTCTGTCACGGATTCCGCGAACAAACATACCAAAAATAGTATCACAATGGAATGCATAAAACTTAGTCCCTGCAGAGCTTGGCCAAGTTTTACAGAGAGTCCCGAAGACGTACTGCCAGCTGCTATAGCAAATCCTCCACCCAGAACAAGAATCAGACTCCAATGCATTTTTTCATGTATTGTTTTCCAATTCATCAGTGCTGGTGACGGCCTGGTTGGCCTTTTTGTAGGATCTTTGTTAAACGCATTGAGAAAATCCAGTTTTGTTGGAATTATGAATAGAAGGATGGTCAGACCAATCGCTGCAGTTGAATCTTTTACCGTACTAAAAAAAAGAGAGTAAAATAAAAATAAAAAAATGGATTAGAAAAGTCATAAAAATCCGAAATCAAGAAAAATTTATTTTATAAACCCAAAAAAAAAGAAAAAAATAGCAGAACGAAAAAGCTCACAGGTCAGTAATGTAAGCTGGCCATCCTTTGACGAATCCAGGCTTCCTGAAGAACCACAAGAGAACAACAGAAATAAACAAAAACCCAACGCAGGACTCGTGCCACGTAATTGGTCCAAGTTCCTTGTATTTTCTGTCAATAACATCAGCAGCCACTTTTTCGCCTTGCTTCCCAATGTCAATGGCCTTGGCATCCTTGCTTCTTGAGCGAAACAGTCCCATGTACATGACTTGGAGCCAGAGCCAAGTCAGGAAACCCATCAACAACATTGGTGGAACGGAATAGAGCATCCAAGCGGCAAAACTGATTCCAGGACTATTTTTGAAACGACTGAACAAAAAGATTAATCAGTCTCATATAAATAAAAAAAACTAAAACTTATCTAACTCAATTGAATCCAAAATCTCTATACAGAACACAGAAAATAATTTTTCAAAATTAGCAAAAAAAAAGAAGAAAATTTCACCTCTCGTAAATTCCTTTCATCGTCAAATTTGTACCGGATCCAACCATGGTACCAATTCCACCGATGCTGGAGGCATAAGCTGCAGTTAGATAATAAACCATGGTACTTCGTGTCGGTCTTTTTTCACTGAAATAACGGATTTTTTCCCATTAATAGGCCACGTCCGTTTAATCGTGACAAGGACGCGTTTGAGTGGAATTGAGAGAAAAAAAGATGAACGTACGGTTCCTGTCCTTCCTCGAGCTCTTTTTCTTCATCCAAAATGTACATATTTCCCAGACCTTGCTAAAATATAAAAAAAATTGTTATGAATTGAATTTTCGTGATAGAAGAAATTAAAAAAGTTTACGATAGTTACATAAAAAGTTCAGTCTCTTTAACTAATTCTTTAACTAACAATAAATTTATATCTTATCTTACTTTATTTCTATTTTTACTTTCATTATATCTGTAACTTGACGAATGGATATAAAACGAAATACTAGAGGAAGTCAGCTGAGAATGTCGAAAAAATTGCTGTGCACTGAGAAAATAAATTTATCTGATTTTACGACCATGTAAAATATTTTTTTGCATTTACATTTTAAAATAAATAATTTAAATAATTTGTTTATAAATATCTTCATCAAATCTGAAAAATGGGCAATCAAAATAAAAAAAGAAATAAAATTCGAAATAAAAAAAAATAAAAAATGAAGGAAAAAAAAATTATAAGTGTTGAGTGAACTGACAGCTTCCAATTCAGCAAGAACGGTCTCCATGATCGGTAACATCATGGCCGTAGCCGCTGTATTCGAGATCCACATGGAAATGAACATCGTAACGAAGAAAAGTCCAAGGCTGAGTTTTCTGTGACTGCAGCCGATGAATCTGATGAAGAGCAGAGCCAATCTCATGTGGAGTCCGGAATTCTCGATGACGACGGCTATGACGAGACTACCGATGAACATCATCGTCGTGTCGTTCATGTAACAGTCGCACGTTTCACCCGTGCTCAAAATTCCCATCAGCGGATAGAGCAAGATCGGGATCAACCCTGTTATCGGCAATGGCAACACTTCCGTTACCCAAAACATTGCCATCAAGCAAATTACGTACATACACCTGTACATCTGTCAATTTTACATTTAATTATTATTATTGAATTTATTCTATTATTTACTTTAACGTTTTAATCAAAAATTTATTTATTCATTATTTCAATTGAATAATTAATTAAAAGTAAATTAGCCAATTAAAAATTTATTCTATGAATTAAAAATTAATTGATCAATTAATTTTTTTTACTTGGTTGAAAATTATTTAATTAGTCAGAAAATTTCATTATTCAACACGAAGAATTTTGAAATTTGAGGAGATTAACATGCATCGGTGCGTACGATCAAGTTCGAAATTAAATTCAAACGTATTTTTCTAATATTTTTCTTACGCATCAGACAGGGTGTGAGTTTTTATTATAAAAGTCTTTATTAGATATCGTAATTGATTGAGTAAAGAATACGTGAAAATATTTACGTTTCAATATTTTTAGAAACATGAAAACTTCGCAAAAGATGATTCGTTATTTATTGCGTTTATGGTCTCGTCTAAAACGTATATCGTGCAGATGGAATACTTGCCACAGCGTTGTTTATTATGATCATAGGTAGAAGTATAATCGGCCATAATACTATGAGGATACTTCGCCAGTAGATAAAGAAAAAATTCTTCAACAACGTAGCAAAATTGTCCTCACTTCTATAATAAAGACAAACAGTATCTATTGAAGCAAATCTGATAGAAGATAAAAATAATAAAAAAGATTGTAAAATAACAGCAAAAAACAGGGAACGCCTTTTCAAAATATTTTGATCACTCTTGAGCGAGCCTTACAAATTTAACAAATTAAATAATTATAAAATACTATTAATATATTATTAAGTGTATGACTCAATTTTTATAGATTTTTACACACAGATTCGTTGAAAAATTTATAAAAATTTAGTAATAAACTTAATATAATATTTATAAACAAAATTATTTAAAAAAAATTTAATAAATTATTTTATAAAAAATGATAAAAATAATGAAAAATGTTAAATTAAAAATAATCGAAGTGATAAACAATCAATTAAATCGTTCCATAATTCGAACCTTTTGATTCCATTACATTCGACCTTGATTCGAAAATCCTCACGAGTCTTCTCCATTTTCTGGGATTATCCGTCCGCCAGTTACTCAATGTTCTCGGACGCCGGCAGTTTTTTCTATTGACGCGGATATGCAGATGGGAATTGCTTTTTTTTTCTGCAACAACGTTAATTGAAGGTCATGTCTGGTGCGTGACAAGGGTGCTGCATCGTCAGAGGCGCACGGTTTGCGCCGATGGCGAAGATTTTCTTCACACGCGTGCGGCTCGATCCGCGATCCGAGTCGCGTTTTATGCATCGCAAATGCTCTTTTAACTAACTCGAATTGACTTCATGCCATGAGAATATTGAATGTGTCGACGCGTAATTGAACAGCGAAATAAACCAAGATCCCATTAACGAGGATTCCTCGGGTCATGGAAAACAAAGAAAACGAATGAACAAATGAAATCAACATTTTTTTTCGAACGATCGAAGCAGCGAGATGGCAGGACTCGGTCCGTGACGATCGCTCATTCCTGCCACGTTTATTGGAAAACAGTTTTTTTATTGATGCAATTGTCGATTAAATTCGCTAAGAACGGTTTTAATCAATTAATTGATCATTTATTGAAATTAAGAAACAACTATTAATTATAAATAATACCTAATTTATTAATTATCTAGTACATGAATTCTCATAAAAAATGAGACTCATAATTCTTTTGATCGAACAGAACGTATCATCAATTCTTCACTAAAGAAATCGTACAAATTTTAGAATATTTTTTATTTGCTAATCAATCAATTCTTATCGAATGTTATCTTTTGATTTTAATTTTCGAATATACTAGGAAATTTTAAAAAATTTACGATAATTTCACGAGGAATGCAAAATCAAAAAGTTAGACCAAAAAATGGAATGAATATTGAAAATAAATTATTTCAGTCATAATAAAAAAATTACCAAGGAAATTTTATGCCACTCGCGATCCATTGTACAAGGTTCCATTTCGAAACAAAAAAGATTTAAATAGAAAGTGCAGACTGAAATAAAGTTGCACGTGTTCATTGTTGAATAACGTTCTTTATGCTAGTTTCAACGATGAGCCGTTGAATGAAAGTTCGATCGATGAAAGGATTGACCGTGATCGAAAATAAATATTCCCAAAGTTGAATAATCGAAAGCACGCGATAAATTTTTTCCTCGATCAATGAGCCGGCACAATGCCGCTCAGTTCGGTTCGGAGCAGTTGACAAGTGTCACTTGCAACGCGGTGAATGAAAATCACGCCGAACTCGTTCATGTTGGAAAAAAATGTTCATTCACTCATCGTTTAACGTTATAAATCCTATTAAATAATCTAAATTAGTCTACAAAACTAATTGAACTTGCTCATATTTTATTTTCACATTATTTACGAGGTTAAATTATTTTTCATTCTTTCGTACCTTTAAATTAACATTAAAAACATAAAAAATATAAAATATAATTTTTCCTTACAAGCACGTCAAACGTTTTCATAAAAAATATTTCAATTTTAATAATTAATAATTTTGTAAAAAAAATTTTAATAAATGTTTATAAAAATTAAATTGAGATCTTTTCGAGTGATGAAAAAATTTATAAAAAAGTAGAATGAATACGAGAGAAACGACAGAAGGGAATTTCCATTGTGTTTGGAGATGAGTCGAAGCAATTTAATCTCAACTGGATCGAATAGCGTATCGAATAGAATATCAAATAGTTCATAATCGCAGCATAAGACAACACTTCAGGAAGTTGTCGTTGGCCCGATATCCCAGATACCAATGAGAAGAAAAAATCTGATTTTTCGCGAGACTTATCTCGAGTGCGTTCTCACGATTCAGTGGATCGAGAAAAAAAAGTGTAACCTCGTTAATACGAATCTCACTTGCGCAACTTAACCCTCGCTTCGACGAATCAACCTATCCACTCCGTCTTATAAATCGCTCCCAATATAAACCCTTCGCGAGAGCAATCGCCAATCAGTCGATTTTTTTCTCGATTTTTCGAATCTCACATTTCCTACTCTCAAGGAACTCTTTCGATATTCGCTCATCATTACACATTAAGGATTTTACAATAGCAAATTGCAGTGATCACGTTACTATAGAATTAGTGTTCAGATCAAAGCTCGTCAATTGATTTCGCGTCGCGATCAGTTGAGCAGTCGGCTAAACAGTCAATACAGACAGTTATCAATTATTATCACGTTTTAAAAATTTTTTTTTCGTTTATTTAGATATAATTATGATTTTTGTCAATTGACTTCAGTAAGGTCCATGCATTTTTAAAAATTCATGTTTTTCCTAGCTGTGATGTGAATAATAAAATATTTCATGATTTCATGAAAATACAATTTAATTATTACGCCACGAGGTGTCATAATGAATTCGCACATTTTCTAATCAAGTTATGAATCAATTTCAAGTCGCTGATAATTCACTCAAACCTTTTTTTTCGTTACACAATATAAATAAATTTGTAAATTATTTATTAGTGGTAATTTTTTATGAAACATTTTTAAATAGATAGGGACGATTTTCTCATTATATATAATAAAATAATGTATAGTTTTGGGTTTAATTTTCTAATGGATTGAATATCTCATGAATTGACAGTTACACATCGATTCTTTTAAAACCTCGACAATTTTTATGCGAAATGTCTAAATAAAATGAATTTGATGGGAAATAAGGTTGAAAAAAATTCGCAATTCGAAGAGATAATGTGCTAAATTATTATTAGTTTTTATTACAACCAAGATTATTTTGTGCCCATTTTTGTATTTTTTAAACTGATCGAGATAATACGTCAAGGTTCTGGAGTTAACCATTTATTCACTAATCTCTTCTAATTATGAAATTTTTAAAAATGATGTGATGTACGAGATCTTATGAAAATGATCTTTTCCACATCCAATTTTTATGAAATTATTAATTATGCAAATAATTTTTGAAAATAAAAATTTTATTACGTAAAAATAAATTTTGTGCCAAATGTTTCAAAAACAGTTCAGTTTCGCATTTGTCATTTGGCATTATCAAAAAATGCGATAAAAATTTTGAAATTGACATTACTCGTTGCTTTTTAAAAAAATGTACAAAACGTCAAAAGCAAACGTCGTTTAATTCTTTTTCGATCGTAAATTTTTACAGCCGCAAATGTCTATCCTAACGCTCGAATTTATAGCGCGCGCCATCAAGCTTGAATTTAAACGTATATCCATGAAAAAAAACGTGTATTTATTTTATTCAAAACTTAGTAGTACGTCAACTCAATGATGACACAGCTCTTACATTGTCAAGCTGGCTCGAATAAAAAAAATTCTTTTTTTTCCTCACTCTTCATTTTCATTCTTTTTCGCTTTCGTCTATCCGAGATTGTTAATTTTCCTCAAACTGAATGAGCATTCGTTCGAAATTACGAATTGCACGATCGCTGAGATAAAACCAGAATATTGCCAATATTGCCATCGTTCCCTTTTTTACCATTTTGCATAAATTTAAAAACTCATTATCAGCAGATCGTTGAAAATAGTGCGATTCTTCTCCGTCTTTCACTTCAAGCATCTGCGTAAACATTTGTCTATAGTTTATCTCATTACTGATTTGAAAAAAAAAATTACTCAATTTTTAAACGTTAATTTAGTCTCGTCAAAATTCGACATCCAAGTGCTCTTTTATTTTGAACGAAAATGGCATCCTACACTATAAAGTAATTAATACGAATTCATACCTTGGCTTATCAATTTTTGAGCTTCATAAAAAATATTTATCCTTTTATCAATTTTTTTTATTTAAAAAAGAGGAATAAATGTGTGATTGTAAATTTGTATATAATTTTATACATAGTTTTTTTCTTTGATTATTTCGGAAACATTAATTTTTTTTTCATCATGAATGACGAATAAGACTATGAACCAAAAAGAGTCCAGAGAGCCGAGAATTCGAAAAAATGTGGTGCAGTCCGCTGGATATCGTGCATGTGAACAAAGGTCCGAGGGAAAGCAGGTACTCGTACCGTTATGATAATTATTCTCAAAAATTTTGACCACCCTCCGAGCCGGTGCTTACGGGCCACGCGTGCGATGGCACATATAACAGTCTATCAATTTATGTTAAAAAATTATTGACTCGAGAAAATAATCCTCATTCTTTCCTCTCGAAAGTAAAAACCTTACCAAATTTTTTAGTTAATACAAAAATATTCACGTTGGACATCACTCAAACTGTTTCCACTCGCGGCACTTTATTTTTAGAACTAAACACACTAAAACTAAACATTTTGGAGCTCAAACGTTGAATCTCGAGTAGATAAACAAATCTTACCAGAAAATGATTTTTTTTCATGAAAAATCTGGCTCGACGAAACTTTTGTCCCCGATACAGTAATTTGAGAATGAGAGACAGATGCGAATATTTCAACTCATTTTACGATGGGGAGATGAGAACTTTTGACTCGCATTTAATTTTCATTCATCGAATTCGAGGATTTTCATTTGATTTTTTATTAAATTCTTGATTTTTATTTCAATTGAGATTTTTTGTTGAAATAATATTTGGAAGTTTTGTGTGGAGAGTCTGACACGAATTCACACGACAAAGATCCAACCGATCTCGCGTGTCAACCGCTGTCCGAAGACTGACGAAACGAGCTTTAAGTCTCATATTTTCTTGCGATCCTTTACCAAAGTTGTAGGCCCTCCCCACCAGTCGGCGAATGCCCCGATTCACGCACACGCATTTTTTCCACCTGCTTATCGTTTTTATTCTTCCTCTTTTTATTCTTAATGCCATATTATTTGTGTATATCAATTATTTATCAGCCTCATACGGCATCTGAAAGAATAATGATTTATAACAATACAATAATAATAGTAAGAAAAGTGATGAAATCCACAAACGAAATTTTCAACTCAACAAACCGAATTTCATTTTTGAAATTTTTCGAATTGTACTGAAAAAAAGAAAATGTACGTGTTTCATGAAAAAAGTTGGATCACGTGAGAAAATGTCAGGGCACTCACTGAACAAAAAAATATGATTCGTGTTATAATTTATATGAAATAAAAATTAATAAAAAAAAGAATAAAAAATATAATTTTATGATACATGAATATCCCAATATAAAATTTAATTTCGTGAAAAATTGTTATTTTAAATTGATGCATAAATCAAGATGATAAAAATATTTTTCTTTGTGTGGTCCATATGAGTACAAATATTTAAATCTTGATTACCGAAGACGAAATTTTTCTTTCGAATGGTCAGTAACCTTGAATCTCTATAAAAATAAATTACGATCCTCAATTACCCATTTATACGAAAACTCGAGTGTTAAAATTGACACAAGAACTTTTCAGTGCACCTTCTTCAATGAAAATAAAAATCGTCATGTGCAAGACTCAAATAAAATTTGAGAGAAAATTTTTTAAAATGGTAATTTTTAACGAGCGTTAGATTCAATTATTGTTTCAAAATAATATTCGATGGAGTGTTTTGAACATCGAGAAAAATCGTCAAGGGCCGGTCTAACGTGATTGGAGTCTGACAACCCGAAAAGGTTACACGTTACATTTTCATGCAACGCAGAACAAGCGAATGAGATAACTGGAGCATCATCATTTTACAGAGCAATTTTTTTAAATTGCTTAAACTGTCGAATTACCTTGTGATCTCGTTTCACTTGACTTTCCTCGGTTGTAAAATATTAATATGGACCATCGTAAACCATAATGTAATTCGTGTCGATAATAAGGAAATAATAATCGTATACGAAAACGTGAATTCAGCTCCTTCCGAATTTTTTAAAAATCCATGAAAAATAAATTGAAATGTATTTAAGATAATAAAGAGATTACGTTTGGGGATGAATTCTTATAAAATCGATCATTTTGTTTTTCATAAATTAAAAACGCAACTTTTTTGAAATTTTTATTTTAAAATAAAATTGTCAAAATCTTATTTCTTTCTTCTTTGAATCTTATACAAATGTAAATTAAAAAATATTTTTATTGAGTAGTATTGTACTGAGTATCATCTGCTAAAATCCACTTTTTTATTTTTTTTACGTGATGTATTTTGCGAAAAATGTCCTCATTTGAAAATTAGACAATTTTTTTAAATTTGAAAATTAAACAATTTTCAAATATTTAAATTCAGCGATTAGGTCGGTTTTTAGGCAAAATATTTCTGACAAGCGGTCAAAGTTATCACGACAAATGTATGATTCTCAATGATCGACGTAGAAAATATGCGTCAGACGAATCAGCTTTCAAGGTAAATATTTCAAGTTTGAAACGATCAGTCGCTTTCAATTGGACAGGGACTTCATATACGCATCTAATAGCAATTCACGAGAATGCAAGACCATTTTTTAATTGACGTTTCAATATCATAACTTTTACTTAAAAGTATAAATTCGCTAAAATCGCGACTGCTCGTAATTTCTCTATTCATCATGACAGATGGATTCGGAGAATTATTTTTTCGCGATTGAGGGAAAGAAAGGGCCGAGCGAGCGATTATAGCAGTGAAACTGCGGTGGAAGATGTTAATGGTCGAGCGAGCTGACAGAATGTCCGGGGTCAAGCGCAACAAATGCGTTTTTCCGCGATGACGAAGCGGGAGCAGCGAGCGAGAGCAAAAACGTCGCTCTCGTTCGACTAATTAATAATCCAGAGTACGTTGCTCGAGCTCTTCGTAAAACGTTCGATTAACCTTCTACTATTTTCGAATCGTTTCTTAAACGTTCCCGATACAAAATACGAAAAGAGAAAACAAACAAATGTCGAAGGAAATGCGTTCGAAAAATAAGATCGACGTCTCGTTAGACGTTCAATCCGTTTTGCGCTTTTCGAACAGCGTTCGTTGCTTCTTATCGACCGATTTGCTTATCGACTTTATTTCAAAACCGTAATTCGTTTTTCCAGTTTCGAGAAAAGGAACTTGGATCATTTTTCAAATGATCTCAAAAGCTTGGTCTGAATTCTGGACGATTCGTCATTTTATTATTTAATTTATATTTATTTATACGAGATTTTTTATATTTCATTCTTATTTCAATTAATTATTAATTATACATAGTGATGAATGATGATGAAATTTATTCCACATGCAGAACAATGAAATTTGCATCGTTCAATATTTAAAAAGAATTTTTTACGCAACCTGAAATTTTTTTATTAAAAGAATGATGAATGAGAGTGATATATTTTTTTTAAATTAAAAAATAAATTAAATATGTTGTCCGCACTTCGACTCATCGTTAAAATGCATCACGGAGCGGAGGAAGAAACTTTTTCAAAATTGACACGAGCCAAGCTTTCTTTTTATTTCTGGCAACTTTTCAACGTTGAGTCAAATCTTACGGAGCTACGACGAAAACGACGACCAGCTCCGATCGCGAAGAACGAGGAAAAACTTTGGTTATTCGAAGAATCCCGAAGGTTATGCCCGGATATCGATCGATTTTCTTATTAGATTTTTTATCAATATTTATCTATAATATCACTTCACTTTTCGGTGACTCCGAATTGTTCGATAATCCGACGTTCCGTAAATAATTTTTCATCTTCCCTCGCGACTTTTCGCCGTGACACTGGGACGATTCCTCTGCCAATGCCACTTCACTCTTCACTCTACGTATACATACAAAATATTCTTTTTCGAAATTTTTTTTATTTTCTACTAAAATTTGCGCTCGTGGAAGCAAACATTTATATTATCAATGTTTGATGATTTTTTCTTGGAAAAAAATTCTCGAAAATTTTTATCTTTCTTCAACGAGAGTTATCATTTTTGTAATGAACAAATGTTCGGTCTAAGCAATTTTTTTATTCAAGAAATAAATGAAAATTTGATGGTCAATTTAAAATTATGGTTGAGAAAAATATTCGTTCTTCTTGTTTAAAAATTTTTGATTGTCTTGTGTATTTTTAAAAAAATTCAACGTTGAATTGCAATGGAAATCAATATTTATGAAAATGTTCAGTCTAAGCAATTTTTTTATTTAAGAAATAAATGAAAATTTGATAGTGAATTTAAAATTAGGTATGGTTGAGAAAAATATTCGTTCTTCGTATTCAAAAAACTGTGATTCTCTTGTGTTTTTTGAAAAAAATTCAACATTGAAATGCAAAGGAAATCAATATTTATCAAAAAATTGAATAAAAATAAAACAATATCATAATCATGTCAAGAATGTTTATCATGACAAAAAATTAATCCTGCGTAATTCTCATTAAAAAAAAATTAACAAAAACTTTTTTTATTTCTCCAAACGAAATCTTTAAATTTTGATATGTGAATTCTCCACAAATTATTGAAATCGTCACAACGCAGTGAAATATGTATTGAATTTTACCAAAAAAAAAAAAAATCTTTGAAAAAAAGGAAATACGATGCAATTCGTCGTATAATGACATGAATGAAATCGAGCCCAATTGAATGTCGATTGGTAATGTTTCAGCAAAATACAGAGTTTACGCGAGCATCGCGTTCGCGGTTTTGCTTCTTGGAGTGGGTGTTCCGCTGTGGTGGCACACGACAGCCGTGCCGCGTGTTCGGCTTCCGTATTCCGGCATCAGCGAGCTCTCCAGTCTCCCCATCAAGATAAAACTCAAAGTCATCGTCGCCGGACCCCATCAGCAGCGTACTCAGACAATCGCTCAGCATATTTCTGCAGCATTTCAACATTCTGGTTATTTTTTCTTCTCCTTTTCACTGCTTCTTTTCTTTTTTTCCTTTTTTTATTAGATATTTTTTACTTATCACGAATTTTTTAAACGAATTGTAAATAGTAAATTTTGCTTTATTTGGGATACAACACATTTTTTTATTAGGAATGAGATAAAATGAGAAAAATATGCGTCTTGAATTGTTTTGTTCGTTATTTTATTTTTATCATCAAGATTTTAGGAGTTTACTGTGACGGTTGTACTATCTCTGATTTTCGATAAAATTTCAAGACTAGAAGTTTCAAGGTAATTTTTTATTGAAAGCAACGGCAGTCACGAATTATTCGAGTATCAGCCGCGCACCAATCGTCAGTGTGCGAGTCACGCGATAGAAAAAGGTCCACAAACTTTTCGATTCGGAATTTCGATTGTTCGCTAATTTTCGCTTAGAATTGTACATTCTGATTTTCATTATTTTTTAATTTTTCGTGTTTTTAAATTTTCTTATTATTTATATTTCAATTATTATTTTTCAATAATTTTTTATTGTATTCGTTCATAAAAGATTTTCACATATCTTTTAATTTTTCGAGTTTTTAAATTTTCTTATTATTTATATTTCAATTATTATTTTTCAATAATTTTTTATTGTAGTCGTTCAATAAAAGATTTTCACATATCTTTTATTTTTTTTATGAATGCTCTTATTATTTATTTTCCCATTATTTTTTAATTTTCAATTATTTTTGTATACATTCACTCATAAAAGATTATTTTTTCAGAATCTTATAACCTGGACGTCGCGTACGAAGTAATTTCACCGAAACTCGTATCAACATCCTACACACCCCCGGAGCTTGAGAAAATAGCCAAAACTTTTGACATTTTCGTTGGAGATCTGTTGCTTCTCGAATCTCCGTACGTCCAGGATGTGCTTGTCGGATACGGACGGAGCGTATTTTTCTCTAAAAATGCCAGTAACGTATCAACTATTTATATTATAAAAAAAAATAACAAAATTAAGCCGTCGTATATTTGTTAGAAAGTATAAGATATATAATGATCTGTCGTTGTAAACGAAAGTGAATGTCATTCATGTTTTTGGCTCTAATCGAAACTAATATCGAAGTCAGGAAAGATTATAAATGACAGAAGTAAAAAAAAATTTTTATATATTTTCTGATACATTGTTTAACTTACCCTCGAGGAAATAACGCACGAGTGTCCTAGCCGTGGAATTTAGTACTCGCAATTAGTACAGACAAAATTTAAAAAAAAAACAAAATAAATTATAAATAAGTAAATTACAAAAAAATGAACTTATGTCTAATGCGGGTGTACTGATAAAAATGACGACTTTTTCATTAGCCGCAACGACATTGGTGGAGGTGGTGAGAAAATGGATTCTTCGGGACAAGTCGGTGACGTTGACGAAAAACGCTCTGACGGATCCTACCAAATACAGTCTCGACGAGGAAAATCGTCGTCGCTTTCCTGCGAGTCCCGCATACGACGTTCTTCTCACCCTGGTTAATCCGGAGCCTGAAAAGCTGACGATCAAATGGGATCTGCCAAGCTTAGCCAGTGGTACTTTTATTTCTATTTAAAATCCAATTTTTTTTTCATTAGTAAACAAATTTTTGCATTTTGTGGAGAATTTTCCTGTAAAATAATTTTTGCAGATTCTTATACAGTAGAATTTTTTGTTTTTTGTAATACAATTAAACAATTAACTAATAACTATCTTAAGTACTCTTTTGTTATCGCTTTATCTGCGATAAAAAAATTGTAACGCAAGCCCCTTTTGAGCTGTTGCAGTAATAACCTGTAATTAACTCTTAATTAAGACATTAATAAAAATAATAGAGGAAAAATTAAATGAAATTTCGCGATGGACAAGTATCATTTGCATCTCTCTAGGAAAGGCAAAACTGGATTGATTTTTTTTTACAGATTATCTTGAACCGTTCTTCCGAGAGACTTCAATAGTGGCAAATTTCTCGGTAAAATCGCAATGGCTTTATCTGATGCCTCTGGACGTGACGCCGAGCAGGATTCCTGACAGCAGTCCAAGAGGAAGGCACTTTGCTCTTCCTGAGGATGTTTTGCCACAACTCATCACGCCCTTGGAGAAGAAACTTGGTAAATGTCATTCGAAAAAATTGTGGAATACTAGTTTTAACCATTCACTGCAAAAAAAGATTGTATTAGTTCGAGGGCTTTAGTCGTTTGAAAAAAAATATTCTGAAATACTTGTAAATATTTTTATTACGATTATAATGTTATTCGTGTTACACAATTTTTAAGAATTCGTACGAATATGTACAAATATTTTTCTGCAGATTTTAATGAATATGATATTCAAATACGAAACACAGAAAACAAAAAGAATTTTGTATTCAAATTTTTACAAAATGTGAGGATACTCGAGTCCCAAAAAGATTGAAGTCAGTAAGAAATTTAAAAAAACAATTCATAGAAATAAATTTCATTTCTAGCTTCACAAATCAGTCTGCATCCTTGCATCAATCTGGTCGTCTACGTTGTCCCATGCGACGAATCGCCTCTTCACATTTACACGAGAAGTGGCCACAAGTCTACCAACAACGTAGAAGCTTTTCTCTCACCGAGGTGAAATTCGAGGATTTTTCATTTAGTGCTCGTAAAACGAAAGAAATGTTGAAACTCATTATTTTCTTGCATTTAAAACGTAATTAATTAAAATTTATGTCTTGTTACAGATGGGGTGGCATCGTCATATCGAATCCACCATCAGAATCATGCGAAGATGTCTCAGACGGCAAACCCGTCACGGTTGTACCAAACGCTGCAACGATAATGGGAGTCTTTATAGCCCAGCTTAGACTGCTTTTGGGAATTCCTCACACGGTAGCCTAAAATATATTTCTCTCTCAAAAATAAAACTCTAATTATTTGAATTAAACTAATTTTAACGTAAAAAAATCCATGAAAATAAAAATATCATGTCCAATTTAAAAAATGTATCACTTAAAATTTTTTAAAGTTCACTGCTCAAGTATTTTCATGTTTTATCTGTTAAGGAAAACAACATTCCCGGAGCAAAAATCGTCGATCTGGTCGGCTCGAAACCACGTGACTGGGAACTCGACGCTCTCTTGCGAATTCGAACAGTCGAGCAATTAACCTCTGCGAAATTAACGTTGCAATCGCTCGCGCAGCTTCTCGAGGAGATCAGCAATATCGTAATAACAGAGACGGTTGGTAACAGAATAAGCAATGCTTTGAGATTGGTCGAGCTTTCCGCCGAGCGTCTGAAGAGAGGTGATCTCAATGAAGCTTTTTTACTGAGCAAAGAAGCCTTCGTCACCGCCGAGGAAGCTTTTACAGATCCTTCCCTCTTGGCCCTTTTATATTTTCCAGATGATCAAAAGTAAGTTCATTTTTTCCATATATTTTTTTTAATTTCATCGAAACCGTTTTTCAGGGATAATTCTTTGTTTTTATCTCAACAGATACGCAGTCTACATTCCACTCTTTCTGCCTGTGATGATACCAGTATTACTTTCTTTAAAAAATATTCGTAATTACTATTTCCCGAGTTCTAAGGAGGAGAAAGAAAAAAAAGAAAAATTGAGCAAGAGCAAAGAGGACGAGGATGAAGACAACGACGATGACGAGGATCTCGACGAGAATGATGAAAAAGTCGATTAGGAGTGCCTCGAATACACGAAAAGAAGCTCGGGTATTGTAACCAAATATTTTGTACATTATAGATTTTTCATACGAAATACAAACCCAGTGATTTTAATTTTGGGATTTTAATTTGAAATCAAGAGGGAAGTAGTTTGAATTTTTTTTATTTGAAAAATGACGGGAGAGGGAATCGTTTGTAGCGCTGAAACGATCGTTGTGTCACAGTATTTCGAATCAAAACGAGGAGAATTATGAAATAAAAATAATAATTCCAAAAACGAACAAAAAAGTATGAATAATAGTAAACGTTTGTTGAGCCGCTTGTAATGTTCGAACGAACGTAAAGTAAGGTCTCGTGAGCTTTGTTACAAATCGGAGATTTCAAATTAACTAAATCAATACGTTGCTCTATTCTCTCTCTATCTCTCACTCTTTCTCACTCTATTGGACTCTTTCATACCCGATATCTCGATAACGCTTTCCAACAAACGGAAATAATGAAATCATCGAAATTTTCGTTTTCACACGCTTCCCTGTACCTCGAGCCGAATAATCTCGCTCCGTGACGTATCATTCAAAAATAACTCTCATTCGCTCGTCCATACGTCCTTGCGCACTCGTACAGGCAAAAAAAAACAAATCAATTTCGTTGTCGCGTAATTTTTTTCACGCTCTCGCACTCCCTTCGTTCCTCACTCAAAAGTCGCAAATGCTCGATCACTCGCATTATAAAATCAGATGAAATTAATGATTAGATCGGTTAGAAACAACTAAAATTATATATACACGTATAACAAGTAAATCCTCAACCATTTACTGAAAAGGTTACAAAAAGGGTCGCCTGATGTTAAGTTACTAGTCATAAAAAAAGGAAACGAAAAAAAAATCAATCTTTCCACCGAGATGTCTCGGTCTGTACGAATCCCATTTTTTTTTCGATGTATCGATCAAATCGGCTGCACATTTTCGGTATGCTGCTTTTTTCCAGTCTTTTTTTTAAGAGAAAAAGAAAACAAATACAACGAGCACAATAATTTCCTGAGAAAACCCGTCGGATTCCTCCCGTTGTCGTGATTTGCAAATTTACATCTATTCGCTTTACTAGCGATAATTATCTTAATAACTGCCTTAGCATAGTAAAATGTAGTCTTAAGAGATATTAGCCGAATTCGGGAAAAGCACCAAGTTCTACTCCCTAAGCCGGTCAGTGTTAAGGGGATTTTTAAGTCACGTGAGCGCGAGAGGGTCTGATACACAACATTCTCATTTTTCTCCAAAATGCATAGTTGTTCGTTCAGAACAAAAAAATTTCACACTGTTTGTTCATAGAAGAATGTGAAACTTTTCTCATTTTCAAATTTTATATTTTGAAAAAAAAAATCATGCTGTGGAATATCGATTGCACATCTTCTCCTCAAGCTCTGACGTCAGGTGCATTATCAGAGTTTAAAAAATTATCAAAATTGTAATTTATTCTAAAAATCCTCCTGTCGCCTTAACACTGTCTCAGGTAAAACAGGCACTTGGTTCAGAATGCGATACCCATCACTTCGATCTTGAAATGATCGTTCAACGATTTACACTAAACAATGAAGATTCAACATTTTTCAAAAGTTCCTTTAAGCTAAATGCTCATGATGTTTACGTATTAAAATATTTCGAGTAACAAATTGAAAAAATGTTCACAGCTGCATTTTAATTTTCTATCTTGACGGTTCATTTTCATCAAACGTGAAGCTTTAAAAGTGAATCCATGAACGATCGCGATCACCCGCGTAAATTTCGTACTAAACCATTTCCTCAAATAAATAAAATCTTAAAAGTAATGAGAAATTCGAAGACACTTAGTGAAGAGAATGCTAATTACACACTTGTGCGTAGAATTCACTACTTTAGTTTTCTTCGTGTCGTTAAAAGGTCTCGAATGCAGCAGACCATTGGACAGATGGAATAAATTATCAGCATTCGAATAATTAAATAAAAAATCTTTCTTTTCAAACGAGAAATTCGCAATCATTGTGCAAAAATACAATTTTTGCTAATCTGGCTATCTTTCTGAATAATTTAGAACTAAATTCTACGGTTTATATTCATGTAGTCCAGAGAAAGATTGTATCCGAAAAATATCGAATGAAAAAGGTGCCTGGACAGAATTACTTTTCATTCGAATGTTGTTCATCCCTGGTGTGAATGAAGAAAGAATAGTTTCCGAATAAAAATAAATTAGTCGTTCGTAACAGTGAAAGAAAACGGACTTTTCCCCATCGGGGGAGCGAAAAATGAGGGAATAAAAAAAAGTAACGTAGAGACGAATTGTCCGAGTCAAGAGGGACTACGAACTAGCTGTATCGCGTGGTGCAGTGCATCGGCGATATTCTGAAAAACAGGTACACCTTCGCGCGTTGCGTAGTCTGCCAGGTACATCCTGCCACGATTGTAGTCCTTCATGGCTTGCTCCGTGAGCTGAGAACACGAAAACAAAGGTAGAGCGATTAAAAAAATAAATCTTCCACTCTTCGAAATTCATTGATCTTTCCCTCCCATCGCGAACGCGCTCAACGAGAGAACAAACGGACTATTACGTCATTATTTTTCCCATTACGGAAGCCAAGTTTCTTCTTCACAATGCTGAAGGCAGATCTCAGATTAAAATCTCCATTTTTTTCCAATAAACTTTATTACTTGTACGGCTCGTGATTAATAATGTTCATTCATCACCGATATTCTCTCGATGAGTTTCCAGTTTCTCGTTTTGCTTTCTTTCCACTCGACGCGTGACGGGAATACAGAGAGCGAAGAAGCAAATGACGAGCGCGTTTGGTTTCAATCATCGCGTATCAAGATGTTTCACTGACTTTTCCGTTCCTGATCAGAATTCATCTTTATTGCGGTGACATGACGACTTAAAAGAGCTGACAGCAGTGAACATTATTTTCGTCGTAAAAGTCAATACCGATTCTTTCATTGTAAATAAATAAATATTCCGTAGATAAATTCACGGAACGCGTAAATGTTGCTAAAAACATTAAATTCACCTTTTCACCAGATACGATCACGTCTTCCGGCATTTCTTGTACGCACAGTACGAGCTTAGCGCGCAAACCGATCAAATGAGCTGCCAGTGTCATGATCGCGATGCCGCGCGAATGCGGCGGCACCATAAGCAGAATGAGCCGCGAATTTTTCATCCGCTGAACTTCCTGCGGTAAAACGCGGGCGCTGTACTCGTTCGTGCTAGGTCGATGAAAAGTTACACCCATCGATCTGAAAATTTTTTAGAACGATGAAAAATGAAATTAATTAATAATTAATGATAATTTTAGCGGAGAGGAAACTCACTCGAGAAGCGGAGCCGCGGAAGATTCGAGCCAAAACAGATCTTTGCCAATCACACCGATATAAATGTCTCTCTTCTCCGATTCTGGTATCAGAGAGTTTGTCCAATCTGGAAAATCAGAAGCCGTCAGCGCTCTCGTTTCCTATATCCGAGCCCGCACGATAATCGATGATTTATAACTATTTCATTAATTTTATGTAAGCTGACGCGATTCGTTTCCCCGGACCTCTTGAACTCGATCGGGTGACGAAATGATTTTCAACCCATCGCGGATGAGTCATCCTCCATTTTTTAATTCCCCTAATTATTTGCCTTCTCGTGACACAAGGAGCGAAGATTAAACATTAAGATTCGAGAGGTTTGACGAAACAACAGAGATAAACAAGAGGAAAGAGAAAAAGAGAGAGAGAGCGAGAGAAAGAGAGAGAGATAAAATGGAAGAGAGAAAGAGTTGGGGACAATACCTAAAAAACGATTAAGCGGGTGTACAAAAGCTCGTCGTATGAACTTTGAGGCCTTCCTACATAAAATACTCCAAACTGAAGGTATCTCACTTTCACAATTAGTCCCGTTGCTCTTCGCGCGTCTCGTCCATTCGCTCGACAACGCGCAAAACTGATCGAACGTTATTCTCTGTTCGGCCGTATCATCCTTGTTCGTGACATTTTTAATCAGAGTCTCGTGCGTATCTGCAAAATTTCAAGAGAGAAAGAAACAGTGAGAAAGACAAACAAATCGTATAATGAAAAAATGAAAAAGAGAAAAAAAAAGTCTGGATGAAATCATCGTCAGAACGGAACAAGAGTGTATAAATCAGCGACATCGTTCGGTGTTTCATTTATAGAAATGACTTGGGACCGTTTATTTCATCGATGACGAGCATTTGAACGTTTCGCATTACCTGATTTATTCACGGCATTAAACAGTTCGGACATCGAGGTATTACACTTCACGCTCGACTGCAGCGTAACCAAAGCCTGTAAATAATCATGTCCCATTTAATTATATCGCTGTGAATAAACACGCAAACATGAGAATGAAAAAAACGAATTTTTGGCATAGTTTATAATCACGCGAATTGATCGCTACAAATGTTTCTTTTTTTATTGTAAATTTAATGAAAAATAGGGAAATTGAAATGAAAAATACTCGCCTCGTTCAAACGTATCGCACCCGTATCGTTAGTGTCTAGCGATTTGAAGATTTCACGCAAAGTTCTGAGAAAAATGAGAAATAAAAGAAGTTGAGGTGACGTTGCATCGAGATACGGATTTACAAAACGGAACTAGGTTATCATTGAGGATCAGCTTGTTTGTTCTTACGTACGTACATTATATCAGTTCCATTCTGAGTCAGCGAGATCCTCACGGGTCTCATTCCCTCCTCTTGATTCAGATCCTGAACGTTGAGCGCCTCGCGAAGAATCTGTATCGGAATCGAGAATAATAAGTGGTCGAGCCGAGACACGAGGCGATTATTCATTCATTAACGAGGCCTAGATTACCTTGGACGTGCCATTGAGAGCTACGGATACACTTTCGAAAATGGGAATCCTCTGTCTCTCTACGAAATATTCAAGTACGAGTAGTCCATTCATTAAATCGTAATATTCCCTGTAAGAATGGAAAATTTGAATTTGGCGAAAAGTGAGGGAAAAATCTTTTGAAATTAATGACGGAAGACTCACTGAGCGGATACGGTTTCACCGAGGATAGCTTGACCTTGCCTGTATGGATAAATCACGAGTACCAATGAATCGCCCCGCGTAGCTGCCAGCTGAGCTGCCTCGATAATACCAGCGGTATTTCGCGTTTGATTGTCTATTACGAATAATAAAACGCGAGCCGTCTGCTTCGCCTCGTATTCCTGAGCTATGAGCTCGGGCCCCCATTGCGAAACTTGCTAAAAATCATCAATAAATGAGCGACCTTCTTCTCGACGTGAAAACACAAAGTGCAAACTGATGAATTGATCTACTCACAGGATTATAGTACGTAATACCAAGACTTTGGAGCGCCGGTATTGCTATTTCTGACCTCCAGGTGGTGGGATTACAGGATCCACCCAAAAATACTTCATATGCCATCCTCTCTGTAAGAGAGAATAAATCTATGTAGAGATCGAGTCATGCTAGTCCGTGGAAAAAATCGTGACGAGTCTCTCGAGGCTTACTTGTACCAATTCGGTGATTAGTATCCTTTCCATCACAGTGTAACGAATGAGAGGCGCTCATAGGAACGGCTGCTCTGAAATTAGATGACAGTGTTTTAATTCATCAGAAATACCAGTTAAAATATCTTGATGTTAAAAAAACGCTTGAAATGATTTGCGAAGGGATTTAATATTTACAAGTCTAGGGATTCATCTCATGTACGATCAGGTCCGAAAAAAAAAACAATTATGTAAATCAAAGCGACATAGTCCAAATATCGTGACGTATAGAGAAACCTGCATACTTCCAAATATCAAATCCTTTTGCAATGGGGATCAGCGCTCTGCGCTTCATCGTCGCGAACACCGTCCTTGGTTAAATCACAAACGTTCCCGTTCCCGCTCTTGCCTGGAACATTTTATTTTTCACGTTTTTTTACACATACTCGAATAATTAGAGGCGAAACAGCGCTACATGTCTTTCATAAGAACTCGTTTGAAAATATCATCTTTTATCTCCCATCAATCAAAGTACAGATGACATTACGAGAATCGTAAAATTATTTGTTCAGACGTTAAACATTAAAAATGAGCGATAACTCGCTTACCCTCTCTCGCACATGTGTGCAAGTTTAGTCGCAAATGCATAGGAATTTCCAAACATTATACAGTCATTCGAACCAATCTCTGAGCGGTCCGTGGCACGACTTGTCATTTTACGCAGCTGGCACCAACATGGAAACAACCGCATCACGTATATCCGATTTGCCTAAAACAATACAGCACTCCATGTCCAAGGGTCACAAGCAAAAAACAACCTGCGGGACTTTTTCCTTTTTTTATTCAAAACTTACTCAGACTCGGGGTCTGGCGATTCGGCGCAACCTTGATGTATACCGCACAAAACCTTGCTCTCATTATTCAAAGTATTTTACTTCTCGCAATGTACAAATTCCTTTTAGCTTCACCGGATTCACGATAAGGAGGTATCTTCAAGTTGTTTTCCTGAAGGACGCAGAAACAGCTTTTTAATGAAATATTTCTTCTCTGCACAGATTGTAATAGAGTTTGAAAAATATGTATTCTTAAAGATTCATATGTAAAACGCCCAGTCATGAGGAAGAAAAGTTTTATTACGAAGGAAAGTCAAGGTAAATGAGTAAAGTTGCACGGAACTGATTATTTATGCGATGCCTGTAGAGGTGCAAGCTACGAAGCAGACAGTTATTAATTGATAATTTATCTGCCATTCTTTACACTATTTATCTCACAGATCAAACAATTTTGTAAAATAGATTGACAATCACGTATGATTTTCAGCTTGGAATATATATTATGTGTAATTTTCATATCTCTCTTTACACATCTATGAAATAGTGCAGAATTGCAGCTGTCATTTGATCATCAGTCACATCAGCTGTTTACGATCTTACAAGAAACGTAGTTAATGCAAAACGTGGAAGAATTGGTGTTTGTAAAAATATGTAAAAATATTTCAAAAGTCATTGTTGTCGACGACAAACGACATTTTCGTTATTATAACCTCGTGCTTTTGACAAATCTATAAAAATAAAGTAAAAAAAAGATCGAATCCGAGAGAAATGAATAAAAATGTCGTGTGAATCGAAGTATCGAAATATGAAACTTTTAGTGATCAACGTTGAAAGGAAAGGTCGAATAAAAGAGAATCCGCGGACGTTATTCAGCAATTATTCATTTTGAAGCATCGATCTTCGGCGAGTGTAAAAATAATCGTGAGTAAACAATCGACGTGAAAAATGTGTGAAAGAGAAAGAGTGAGGTTTTGACGTTTGAAAAGCGAGTTGACAATAAGAAAATAATGTTCACCGGCCCTGACCGTACACATTACGCGCTGCGAAATAAAGTACGGGAAAAAAGTGTATTAGTTTATCACGCGTAAGAGCACAAACGCAAACTTCGATATAGGATCACTAACCTTGATGGGAGAGCCTCGACGCTGCATTTCCTCGCACAAAGAAGAACGAACGCGTAAGATGTCAGCATCCGAAGAGAGGACCGCGTTGACCTCATCTGTTATTTACACTCTACGAGCGTCGCTCCTCTTTTTTTAATTCAACAAACAATTGTTTTGTAAAATGTAACAAGAGGGTGGGTGAATGAATCGATGGTGTGTTGTGAAGGCGGTGGAGATGCCGCTTGTCGCGCGAGCGCGAGAGAGAAGGAACGATAAACGAGCGATCGCGTGTGTATATAGCAGCGGCTCTCTCACTCTGGCCCCGCAAAATCATCGGCGACAGCCTCGCGTACTCCCGCTATTGCTCATACTTATTTATACACCGTTATATTTAAAATGAAAGAAGTAGCGCTCTCGAAAATTGCGGCGCTGTGCGCGCGTTCGTGTGTACCAAAGCCGCGGGAAAACTCCCCCTTTCCCGCAAAATAAAAAACCAAACTCAACAAACAATAATAATCGTTTGAGGAAGCGACATTCGGGCTTCGAGAAATACTCTAAACAATCCGAAACGCTTCTTCGTCACTCCGCTGCATTATTCTTTTCATTCCCGCGACTTCGACTCTCTCCTTCCGCGATCTATCGCTATACCAACTTGTGATTCAATAAATAGAGACGATACAAACTTTTAATGTGTATCGATACGTATATAGAAAGTGCAGAGAGCGTGTTAGCACTTTCCCCTGCGAGGTAACACGCGCGAAAACACGCGCACCCGACTATCGGCTCGCGAAGACTAGAAACTGCCTCGCTGCCTGGCGCTATCCATGAAACGTCGCGCGTTGACAAGTCTCTCTCTCTCTCTCTCCCCCCCGCCTACCTTTTTTCCTCCCCGACAGCTCCTGACCCCTCCTGCTCGCCACCCATTTCCCACCACATACATATCAAACCTGCGATGACGCCCCTCCCGCGTTGTTTAATCCAAACCAGCGCTCGCTCACCTCACTTTTCGCTTTTCGTTTTTCCTCCCTCTATTCTTTCTCTGTATGTACATTTCGTTATTGAATTTCGTTGCATTTTTTTACGATCATATTATTTTCCAAATCGCGTGTGTTCATTAAAAAGTCCGCAAAACTTTGTCCTCTTTCCTCATTCAAGAGAAATCCATCCATCGGTTGACGACTCTCTGTCGTGCGCCCACGCGGATTTTTCTCGCGTGTCGCTTTTCTTCCTGGTTTGGTAAATTTTAGGTCAAGCCGAAGAACCTCGCGTGGAACCGATTTTCCTTCGCAGTGTGTATAACGCGTGCTACGGTCGGAAACAAAGAAATACGTAAAAATTTTACAAATAATTCGTTTCTACCAAGGTCGGTATATATTTGCGTCGCAAATCACGTTGAGGAAATGCTTTTTTTGACCTTTGCTGATGTATATATCTGTCTCTCGTATATCGAGTCTCATTGATCGACCAATTTCTCGCCATTTCCCAATGACGAAAACGTCGAATGAAGTTGACAAAGATTTCTTTCAATATTCTCGACATAAAAACGATTCTTATTAATCGACTATTTCACACCCGCAGCGTTTTAAACGTTCGTCTATTAACATTAACGGTCGTTGAAACGCAAAGAGACCTCAAAGAGCGATTATTTTCCATAATTAACCTTCCTATCGCAGTATGAATGCTTTTTTTCATTCGTTATCCTGAAAATGAAACATAAGTACTCGAAAGAAAATAATCGGAGGGAGTTTCGCGCGGCTGTTTGCCTTCGCGAATGAGCAGGAAAGGGGAAAAGGAAAGGAGAGCTCCATGTGAGACGACGCGGTGGCGTTAGTGTAGCGCGCGCGCTTACGGTGGGATGGTGGATACGCGCGCGCGCGGCGGGGCGGCGAGAGAGCCGAGAGCGGTATATATGTAGATGTAGAGGACTCTACAGACTACACACAGAGGAGGGAAGAGAGGTGGGACACAGGGATTTGCGTGTGCGTCTACATACTCCGTTCTCAAGAATGACGTAAACCTCCAACAATGAAGCGTGATGTCACACGCGGTGAAGTTCACACCGAGAGGAACACGTACGAGCCTACCCGGGGTCTCTCTGTGTGCGCTCTCGCGGGGCTAGCTTTTCTCCTACCCGATAGCGAGGCTACGAGAGAGATCGCGTGCGCGCTTTCTGCCGTGGCTACGTCGCTTGACGCTCCTCGACCCGCTCTCGTGGTAATGCTCGCGATATAGTGGTGGTGGCGGCGGCGAGCGTACGTCTACCGTGTCGAGAGAAAAGCAATGCTCCGCGAAACGTCGAACCCCATTCTTGATCAAATATGGTATGGCAGTTCGAACGCGAAATATCCTTCGGACCTCTATCGAGTCAAAAAAAGCGCCGAGCGATAAATAAAAATAAAACGTGTCTCTCTCTCTCGTGCGAAGTTGCACTTCGCCGGCGGTTCACTTCTCTCCGGCCACATCGATTTGTACGCAAATGCGCGAGATTCCTTCGCGCCTTTCGAAATAAGGAAAAAAATAAAATAAAACGCGAACCTGAGATTTTTTTTCACCGCGTCGCAAACGGTTTCGTTTTTCTCATCTCGGCCATGCCTCATCCTTTCGACGAATGAAACCACCACCGGATTTATCTTTGCCCATCACTTCCTTCCACTCGTTAATATTTTCTCTGCAAGCAATTTTTTTCACGAAAAGAAAAATACTAAACGCGATTTGAGAAACGCATTCACTCGAGAGCGTTGCCTCGCGTTCTTATCGCCAGCGTGTTGCTCTTGTGTTTTCGTAATATGTTTACTCGCACCTTGTGCGCTCGAGATCTTCCGAGAGGATTCGCCTCTTGTTTACGCATCGAATGATATCCAATTCCGAAAGAGTACGCGCTTCAGATTTATCACGTACATTGCGCGAAACGAAAAAATAGATAAACAAATAAAAACAAAGAACTAGCGGGAGCGTGAAACTGCGTCGCTCGCTTCTAAATTCTTTTTTGTATTTTTCCATAACCAAACTCGAATCTTAGTTTTTATTTATTTTTGAGCACATTTTTAACAAATCTTTTACGAATTCGAAGGACGCATGAACAGTAAAGAATTAATTTTCATGAATTGGCTAACGAATAAGCATGCGTCTAATGTCCAACGTCAAGCAGGCTCCCAGGTTTTTTGATACGCACGAAAAGGATCGCTCGAAACGAGCTCCATCGATGTGGGCAGACGTAGAGACGCGGTTATAGTCTCTCCGTGTATGCGTATGGGTGGCTGCGTTGCCTCATTCGCGCAGTTAACGTCCAGTTTCCTATTTCTATATTAGGAAGCACGGTCAGCCGATATATTTTGTCATAGAAAATGAGAATGTTTAATTGGCCGAAGGAAACCTTTCGAGTAGCGCCTACGAATCATTCGGAGCACACATGTGCGACCTCCACACGACGACGTACCTACAAACATTTTTTTTTCTTTCACCTACTCACAGCAGAATTTTACTCTACTATGAGAAAATGTACTACGAGCTACCGCTGGTACACCCGGAGCTCGTGCTTGTCACGTCGAATGATCAATCACTCGAAATTCGTTCGATTTCCATTCGAAGATGAAGAGCCTTGAAATAACAAATGTAAAAATTATACTCACTTAATTCAGTGCGTGACTAAAATAGAAAAAAAAAAAGATTTTGTGGAGAAAAATATGAACTGATCTAATGGTCTATGGTAATAAAGTAATTCGATTAATTACCCTGAATAAAATTTTTTATAAAAATTACCTACTATATATTGTGTTCGAATGTAATTTTTATTCAATTTTTTAAAACGTTTTAAATAAATAAATTAAAATCTAAATAAATTTTTTATTTATCTCCTTTGTGTTCACTCTTTGTTACATTTTTCCAAGATAATCTTTAGTTAGTCCGATTCAATAAATATCATAAATTCCAGTTGTAAAATGAATATAAAATTTTACGACGTTAGTATAAAGAAAAGATAGATTTTTATATCCAATGACTTTTCGGAAAGGAAAACTAAAAATATTCAATTACACCTGCGACCTCAGAGCCAATTTGCCTTTTAAACTTATTAAATTTGCAAAACCTTAAAAATTCTTGTCATAACAGCGTCAAATTCATTTCCGACGATAAATCTTGCATCTCCGACAAAATTACAAAAATTTAGAAATTTCTGCGATAGCAGCGCTATGTAGCTCTACGGTAAATTTTCGAACTATATATTGTAAATAAATCAACAATTACGAGTATATTTCTAAGTTTATTTCCATAATAAAATAACGAACTGAGTAAAAAAAGAGAAAAATTTTACTACTCTTTGTCGATTGTCCAAATGAAATACATTACTCAATTTGAATATGTATATAATATTAACAATAAAAGAAAACAATTTGAATAGTACACACCGCATACAGATCAGTTTGTATTTAATCGTCTAGTGGGCGCCACAATCAACGTTTACATCGGAGAGAGTACGTTAGACCGTCGTCACTGATGCTTACATTCCACTGGTCTAACACTGAATAATCACGGGAAAAGTGTCGTACGCGTCACTGGAATAAACATCGAAGTTCTGATTTGACAGCCGCGGGAAAGTGAACGAAACCCGGTGAATTTTCCCGAGCGTCACTCATGTATCGAACTTGCTGAGAAAGAAAAAAGATAGGATGGAGTTGACAACGGACGAAGCAAAGTGCAGGTCTTTGCCGCCACTCCTCGAGGGTAAAATTCACGGTTATTTGAAGCTTGTCATCGACGAGGTCGTCTGGTCAAGACGAAGCCCCGGAATTGTCACGGTCCTCGCTTCCTGGTGGGGCGAAGTCGATAGTGCTCAATTCAGGTTAATATTTAATCACTCACAAACCTTGAAAACCTTAAACCTCCGATAATTCGGGAAATATTTATTTTCTTTGTTTCCAGACCTGCGGACGGGAAAACCGATGAAACTCGTTTGGAGCAAGACGTTAGCGAGACTTATACGATTCGTACGAATTTAGAGCTGTTCAAGGAATACCTTAAAAATTGTGAGACTATAGAACTTGTTGTGATTTCTGAAAAAAATCATCAAGTTGTAGGCACAGCGCAAATCACAGAACTCACAAATCTTCTCAATGGAAAATCCTGTCTTCAGTATGTTCCTATTCACAACGACAATGGCAGTAGAATTGGCGACATTCGTAGTATGATAAAGTTTTCGAGCATTCAGAAGACTGGGAGAAGTCCTACAAAGTCAGATCCGAAGATTTCATTAAATGAGGCAAACCTACAGAAGCCTGAATATAAAAATGAAAAGACAAAAATGTCTTTTTTGTATGAAAATGATGTCCCAGTAACAATTAAAAGAGCCAAACAGAACGAGAATGTGTACAGATCTATTTTGAAAGAGTGTAGATCAGATATGAAAAATGTAGAACCCAAATCGAGCACAGAAGTTAGTGACAAGCTGGTAGCTCAAGTAGTCGCGAGAGCTCAGAGGCTACGCAGTGCAATTCTCAAAGAAACCAGAGACGAAGATCCCCTTGCTCTCAGTTCCAGTTCCATAGATAGTTTTCGCAGTGAATTATCTGCAAATAACGAGGCCAATCTTTACCAGTATTTTTTGGGAAAGAAGATGTCACACCTGGAGGAGAAAAAAGCGCTCAATGCTCTGAGAGCGACATCTCCTACCCCAAGTCTCATCGATCTTGCCACAGAGACTATAAAAACGTGTCGAGATGTACGTGAAGTTCAACCGGAAAATAATTTAGAGGATACAATTTTATTGCCTGAATCATTGGAGCAAATTAGCGTTCCCGAGATAAGGAGTGTACGATCGAAAGAAATTTCACCGATAGATTACGTCGACAGTCTCAGAATCGCCGTTGAATCTTTGACTCTGACTCCTGCGGGTTACAGGAGGGTTCGTTCCTCCTGTGTATCCCGCGGAGACGGGGTTCCACTCTCGGTGACTTATTTCGTCCAGTACGACGGTAATTTCGGTAACAGAAAAAAATGCAATAGAAAAATCATAAACGAGAGCAAACCTGTTAAATTGACCTCAAAGAAACAAATTGGTCAAATAGTGTATTTCAACCACGAAGCCGTGTATGATCTGGCGAATACTTACCTCCATATGGATAAACCTTTAAAATTCAAGATATTCAATCGACATTTGAATCAACGGACGCCGGCAGAACTCGGAATCGGATCGATGTACGTCGCTGACGCTGCACGTGCGCGTTCGCTGAGCTCGACCCAACGACTTGCTATCGTTAATAAGGGAATCAAGATCGGAGAACTTAAAGTGACCGCTCAACTTGGATGTGACAAAATACATTTTGGAAAACAATTCGTTGAGGCCATAACATCGGCTAAGGAAAACATCACAGTCCATGAGGTTCGCCGATCCATTTCTTAACGTTTCTATTAATAAATTCTTACTAATTATTATAAAAGATTTATCGACTATAATGAATAATGAATGATAAATAACAAATGTCAGAAAGATGTTAATTTTTATGATTGCAATGAACAATATTTTATTGCTTACAGGTTTCGTCAAATTCGAGTCTGGAAACGCCAAGATACAAGACGGCAACGGGGGGTGATTCCAGAAAAGAAAACTCGAAACCCTTATCATCCTCTGGCACCGGAGGAGAAAATCCCTGGAACGAAAATACTGGAGGCAGAGCAGGACGAGAAGAGACCGTTCGTCGCGACACCCTGAGGGAAGATGATGGACACTTCGTCAGGGAAGAAAGTCGAGAAGATCGAGAAAACAAGATATTGCTTCACGGTTTGATCCACGTAGCTGAGGGGAAAGAATTGCCTTCGTCCAGTACTTACATTATTTGCAGAGGATTTTGGCGTGAGGACAGATCGGTCAGTCGTGTTTGCGAGGAAACGAGTAATCCCTCGTACAATTTGTATCAACTTGTGCGCCTCTTGCATGGAGAGGATTTACTGGAACGGACGAGAAACAATTACATAGTCATCGAAGTTTACTCCAGAACGCGAAACCGGGTGGACGAGCTTCTTGGGATATCTAAACTGCCGTTGCACAGACTGTACCTCGCTTACAGAGATCCTCAAGTGCTACCACATCTACTGAATTCTAAATATCCTGTTATAAGCGTTGACGAATGGATTCCGGCAATTCACCCAGTCACCGGTCGCATCTGTGGACAGATTCGCGCACTTGTCGCGTTAGGAACAGCGGAGCAGATCGCTTTCTTGGAAATGACACGAGGCCTCAGAAATACAGCTATTTCCAGTAGAGATCCATCAAGAGTTCCTGATAATCAGGATGCAAGATTTCCGAATCACTCGAATCCGTATGAGAGATCGAATCAAGATGAGTACGAAAATTATCAATCGGATTGTCAAAATGATCCTCGTGTCACGAGCACCTCCTGCCAGACCGAGATCACAACTGTAAAATATTTCAAGGAGAACAATCTTCAGGAAGGATTTCCTACCGAAAATTCCGATAATCGGGTATTGAACGTAATCGTCGATAGACTGGCTCAAGCGTTGAACGTTCCGAAATCCATAAATGATCAAGCTGCCCAAACGGAGGTCGTTTTTTCTCCAAGTTCCAGCGGAACGGGCAACATGCCCGTTGTCGAGCCGCTGAATCTGAATCCTTCGACGAACAATAGTTTTTCTATGGACAGTAACAGCGACGTGGACAGTCAGAGAGATCGATTTCTCCCATCGCGAGAAATTTATCGGAGTGTTGGGGTCGGTGCGGAATTCGACGATCCGGTAAACATGGCCTCGAATTACGGAAACACAAACACGATTACGATTGTTAATCATGAAGATTCAGCCGTGGGTCTAACTCACTGTAAAAATAAATGTTCCAATACAGCCTTTGACGCCGGAACTTCGAACGATAGATTGCTGCAACCGATTTCTGACAATTGTCAAGACTCGGTGAGGTCGGAGACGGAAAATTCTTCGTTTTGTGCCGTTGTCGAGATTGAATGTGCTCTTCACTTACCGAGAGTCGAGAAACCCGACGAGAGTGTGGAACCTTGTACTTATGTCACATTCCAGCGAGCACGGGCCCACAATGAGTCTCAGTATGGATGTTACGTCGTGACGAATCTTTATCCATTCAGCTGTAGTCCAAAATGGAACTGGCGATGTGATACCAGGCTGTCGAATGATTTGCTTGAAAATGTAAGCAATCACATGTTTTTTATTTTATTTTTTCAAATGAAAAAAAATTCTTGAAAAGTATCTGAAATTTTTTATTTTTTCAGGAGGAAAAGAGACTAATCTTGAAAGTTTGGCGACTGGTAGATCCAGAAACGAGTATGGAAATTAATTTCGAGCGCGACGTCGTTATCGGATTTTCCGCGATAGACGTTTCAGTTCTTACAATCGGTTTCCCCGTCGTTTCCGGCTGGTTCCACGTTATGGATTTTACAGGAAAATGCAATGGCCAAATACAGGTATTGCTAGTTTTTTTTTTTTTTCATGTCTGCATTGTTGAATTATTTTCAATTATCTGAAAAATTTGATAGGTAAGCGTGACGCCTCTAGACAACGTTTCGGGTTTCGGAAAAATAGCTTGCCAACCGAGCACGGTGAGAGCATCGGTCCCGGAGGGTGATCATTCCAATTTATCGTCGCCCTATCCCATGGGAGTCCCCGGTCAAAGCGGGATTCCTGTCTCGGGCCGCAGCAACGGTCAAGAAACGGCGACGAATCGTCATCAAGTGGAAACCGCCCCAGTGCTTGATCTTGGTTTCAATCTTGGCGAAGCTTCCATGTCTTTCCTCTCATTGTCTCTAAAGTAAGTGCGTGACAAATACTTTGTTAATATTACTCTGGACATGAAACTCACGCACTTTGTTGAACAGGAAAAAATTGTCGGAATTGGACGAAATAAAGAAACGTTTGCAAACGAGATTGCAAGACGTGACCAACACTGCGTTCGACGACGATTTTGACAACGATTTCGATGCACCGATGGCGCAAGATGAGGAAACGAACAACGGGAATACGGAAGAGTCGAGAAATTTCCTGAGAGAGCTAGAAAACTGGGAAGTCCCGGATGAGCGGATGGAGAATCCAATGGAACGAGGCTCAGCAACGAACGGAAATCGTCCTCGAAATTTCGAGGACTTGGAAAACATGGGAGGTTTTGGTTACACCAGCACCAGTGCGAGCACAGACGCAAATTATACGGATACCGGATATTCGACGAGCTCGAATGTTCTCTCCTGTCGAAATGTTTCTAACGGTAATCGGTACGCGGAGAACGAGGCTCGTTTCGAGTCTCGACCGAGGGAGGAAAACACTACAAATGGCTACAACCCGAGGTACGTCGAGACTGGAAACTTGTCGAATGGCCATTATCCCGTTGAAACGTCCAATATGCAGACGAATAATTTAAACGCGAGGAATCACGAGGCCTCCAGTAATGACGATCGTTCAAACTGCAGCATTGACGACGAACCAATACGAGGAACGAGAGTTCACATAAGTCATCTCCTGGACCAACTGACGAGGCAGCTAGCCTCAGTCCCTCCCCCAACGACAAATCAACCGATGAAACGCAATATAATGGACTTAATAACGAGCCTACGAAGAAACAATAATAATTTTTCTAACGAGACCAAGTGCAATCGTGAGGTGAACGTCCGCACTGTCCCCACGCAGACTGAAATAAATAACGACCGGGAGAGCCCACTGACGCAAATGTCGAACAATCCTCAAACCGAGACGAAGAAAAACGTCATCTCGAACGAGAGAAATGGAAGCGGCGAGGATGAGCAGGTTAAGACTCAGAAACTGAAGGTGTCGAGCTCGATCAGGGAAGAATTGGCTGCGGACGAGAGCAACGAGAGTCTCGAGTGTGACGAGTTGTCGACCCAACTTATCGCGAGCAACGTTCGTCACATGGATGTTCAATCGATGCTGAATCCTCTTCTCTATCCTCATTTGATTCCTGATGTACGAGCAAATGCAAACGGATCAAACAATTTGCAGAGTGAACCGAGCAGTCGAGCGGAGATGATCGAACGGCTTGACTCGAGGTACGCCGAGAATTTCGACGCTGCGGTCAACAACGGGTTGACGAGACTCCGGAACCTCGTGGAGAACGCTTCGACGACGTCGGAGAATGACGAGATTTTCCGGATTACTCCTTCCGGAATTTCGGAAAACATTGATGGAAACATTGACGTGACCGTTATCCACAAACCTTGCAACGATGATCTTATGGCTAGTAACAGCGTCGATTCAACAACGACGATTTCTTTGTTAGATAACGACCTGGCCACTCTGACTGAGAACGATGACGATGGTTCGTTCAACTCTACGGACACCTCGACGGTCTCTGGTGTTTCGAGGCAAGCTCCGGATGGTGGAAACCCCCTCGAGGAATCGTCGATAGTGTCCAAACCGCCTCAGAATTCTCAAGATTCGTCATCGACGAGCTAAATCAGTTTTCTTGAAAATTTTGTCACAATCCTGAGGCTCATCCTGCTGGATTTCGTAAAGCTCTTTAACAATTTTCAAGGTTTGTTTCTCGAGCAGACGATTTTTCTTCGGAATTTTGAGAAATTTCAAGTGCTACTTTTTTATTAATATCCATAAAAACGAGTCAAGAAATATAAAATTCAAACGCTCACGAAAAAATATGTTCCTTGACACCGGTGTCAAAAACCTCGAATAATTTGAGTTAAAATGAAGAGTTTGCAAGTACACGCGTAGTAAAAGATCTTATAATTTCAAGTACGATTTTCCGTTCACATTCGAGTGAAAAATTGAGTATACCTAATTATATCTACATTTAAAAATATTTTAACCACTCGAGGAAATAAGTATTAATCCATAAATTGATTAGATTGTAAAAAAGTAGAAAGTTTTATGTGGATTATTTTTATATAATGATTCTGTAAATAGAGATCGAAAGTAGTGATGAGACGACGTCGATGTAAGAAGGAAAAGAGTCGAAAAAGTCTCGAATAAATATAACGCAACAAAACAAACGGATGAATTCTTTATTGAGACTTTCAACGTTTTATAAACTATAAATCCTCAACAGATTGGCAGAAATAACGATGAACACATTCCTCGCCATTGACTTTTGGCTGCAAGGATTCGAGCAATTTAACAACAGGCTAATATTAATTTAACTTTCTATCATTTTCATTTTTACGTTAACTTTTTGTTTTCTTTCCTTAAGAAAGGGGAAGATGACGAAAAATTTGACCTATCAGTCAATTGAGCTTATGTTCTTCGAACGTTGACAAATTCAATCTTTGAAGTATGCACAGAGATAGGCTTCTCGTCTTGTCCACTTCTCTATCTCGCCAGGATGCATCAGCCAGATTTTAGCGTCTGTACCGTCGTGCATGTGAATCTCTGAACAGTCCCGCAATTTCTATAAAAAATAATCATTTATACGCCACCAAAATTTATAATTTTATGAAAGTTATATAAGTACTGCAGAAAATCTATCAAAGTATTTTAGACTTGAAAAATGTTGCAAATTAATGAATCCATTATAGATTTAATAAAATTTGTGATTTTTGTAAAAGTGCTCCAAAAATTTATTTAATTGAGATTTAAGGATGTACTACAGATAATTCAAAACGGTGATAAAAATTAAAAAATTTGAACAGACACTGATAATAGAATTCTAATGCTTGTGTGCAAATTTCAACTCAATAATTCACTAAACCGTTTAAAAGTTATAACAAATTAAATGTTATACGTATTCGAAATTATAATAAGTTATAAATATCGAAAAAACGGTAGTAGTTATGTGTAAATTTTTTCTCAAGATGTTTAAATATTAAAGAATCTTTCTGCCAAATTTTATCAACTTGTACTAAACAGTTTGAGAAATTGTCTACTTATGTGATACTAAAACGAATTTCCCTCTTTATAAGTACTTAAAAATTTATTAAAACGGGTCTTGTTGATATTTTTTTTACTATCAGTACACATAAGAAATGTTAATAACCGAGTTTAAACAATTTTGTCTAAAATTTTTGTTTTTCATTGTTTAAACAATAAATATTATGAAAATTGTTAATAAAACGTTAGCAAACTATCGAGTATCATTCTAAATAACATGATACAAAATTGCAACTTTTTAACAAAAAACCGAAGACTAAATTTCAATAATTCATTATAAAAATTCACTTTTGTCAGGGATAGTATCTCCGGTATATCCTTAAAAAATGCAGCAAACTCATTTTGCAATGGTGCTTATAATAATATTCGTTAAAAAGTAAATAGGACAGTAATTTGGATAAGCAATGAGAAGAGTGTAAAGAATTTTACACGAAAGAGTTGTAGCTCGTGTCTGGTGTGCTTGGAGAGTTTGCATCGTTCTTCGAGCATGCAGCTACGACAGAGGAAGACCCGATTGTTCAAGTGCCAATAATCGCCGCACGGCTTGTTACCGCAGAGCTCGCAGATGTCGTTGTTCCTCTTGCAGCACTTTATCTCGACGCCGAGCTTCATTTTCACTTTACCGCCAAAACTATGCTCGTAGTGAATTCTTCGTTTCACCGGATCGACGTTTTTGTACATGCCTGCTCTGGACTCAGGTACACATAAAAAATTTATTATTTTTTTTCTCAAGTAATTAATACTTTAATATCGATTTTTCAATAATTGGTTATACCCTGGATTATTGTTAACAGTGAGGTGTTTTCGTTTGGCAGTCGAAGCGAATGGATACTTGAGAGTCTTGACCTTGGAAGAATAATTGTCTACGTTGTAATCGCCCGGAGCTGGATAATCTTCCCTGTGAGCAGGCACGTGAGCGGCATATCGGGCGAGACCGCTGTAACCTTTTTTGCTCAAACTCTCGGGGCTTGGCTGAAAATAATAATCGCCATTGCATCGATACTCGCGACAATGCAGAGAACGAGGAAAATAGAAAAAAGAGAAATCACCTTTTGTTTAACGACTCGGAAAGCATCGACAACATTGTACTTGCCAGGTCCAATATCCGGAAAATTATCCCGGTCGTAATAACGCATGAAAGAGTTCTTGTAGCTCGTGTCTCGAGGGCATCCCGAGCCGAAGCATATTTTCTTTTGGTCTTGTTTTCTCACGACGTAATTGAAATCTGGAGTAACATGAAAATTGAGAAATTCATTTGGAAGCGAGAAAAAATATGAGGACGGAAACAAGAACGAAAAATTTATGAAAGAAATGGAATGAAAAATGAAAAATAAGAGAACGGAATAAAGTTTTGAAAATTGTCCTGCTCGAGAGTGTGACGTACGAAAGGCGTGTGTGCTTTTGCGTGGATCGCGTGTGCGGATACTATTTTCGTTATTATCATTGTTATTGTTATTGTAATAAGAAGCATAGCGAGAAGTTTGGAGAGCATGCATGCGCGAGACTATACGCACACGTACCGTCCCGACATATCCACATTACAAACGGCAACTTTGATAAGTTTCCCGATTTTATGTGAGGAGGCCCTTCGAGGGCTCCCTCAGCCCGCTTCCTTCATTTCTCTTCCCAGCTTACGCCCTTAGCTCTATCGAATATATTACTATGGCAACCGCCAATACACTTTCAGACTCCTCAATCAACGATTATCGACGCAAATTTTAACCCTACTCTTTAATCCATTTCATCAATTTTATATGTTTGGCTATATATGTGTATATGTATAAATGTAACCACTCTGTTTCTCTTTCGATTTTTTTATCGTCCAATATGCCTCTCCGGAGATCTTTTTTACGTCTAAAAATATTTTTGAAAAAAATTTTTTTTTTTACAATAAATATTAATTAGATTGTATATCTTCTAAATTTTACGGCAAAGTGGTTGAGGGTTAATTTTCAGTTGCACGTCTCAAAAACGGTCTTACCGTCCATTGCTGCGAATTTGAAGATTTACTAGCCAGAATTTTATGTAATAAAATGAATGATTTTTATTTGGAAAAAATAGTGCTGTAAAATCTTTATTTAACTCAAAAACGTTTTTCAAAGCTTTATTACAAGTTACATATACTTCCGTCTGTCAATGACTATGACAGATCGACTGAAATAAATAAATAGTATTGCTGACAATACTGAACGAATTGCATTTTTCAAACTCAATTTTCAAAAAATTTCATGTCTCAGGAACATCAGCGCCGAAATATTTATGTGGTGATTTGGGAAACTAAAATCGAATATTTTATTGCGCGGTTTTCATTGCGGCCACTTACTCGCCGCCTAGCTCGCATTGATCGGCGGATCAACATTAGATATATCATGATTTTTTTAAGGTTTCCATAGGTTCAAAAGAACTTTGAAAAATTCTAGGAATAAAACTTGTGTATCCATTGCAAAAACCTTCAATAGCTACTTTACGAAATTAACATTTCGAAATTCCCGCCTTTAGCAGCGCCACTAACGGAAATACATTTTTTTCACAGCGCTATTATTTCAACTTCGCAATAATTTATATCCGCCTTTCCAATTCAGACAGAATTGGGTGAATTACAGTATATTGTAAGAAATATTATTCTGGATCAAATACGAGAACAAGAATGTTTGCGACAAGATCAGTAAAGATTGAGTAAATGTAAGAGTTATGATTTTGATTCTGGTCGAAGGCGGAAGTGTAATTTAGTCTCTGCATTGGAGCGAGCAGTGATCGTAGCCCCTTGGGCCAGGTCGATGCTGTTCGTACCTACGGTCCGTCCGTAGCCGTCTTTGCCTCGCGATGCGTCCGCCGATGTGTGTTTCTGCACATGGCCGTGTCGTTCGATGGGCAATCACATCGCTCCACAAAAATAACAACTTTATTACCGGTAATAATAACCACTCGGGCGTCCAGAATAACACAACTACGTCCTGAATAACACGATTATTATTTTAAACGATTAAATGAGACGCTTTTTGCGCTTTCTACACGATAAAACAAGTGTGTCGAACGAGACTGCCAGACAAGCGACAGGAGAGACAGAGAGAGAGAGAGCGTGCGAGAGGGAGGGAGAAGAAAGAGGGGAATCGTGCAGTAGTCACCACTTCGGTGTTTGGCCTGATCGCGTATTAATTTCTTTTTTCCTTTTTCAAAATCTTTTTATAGATATTTAGCGTATCACCTCGACAACCTTCATTATTCGCTAATGACGTTTACAGGCGTTGACAAACTCGACGATGAAGTTTCAGAGCCCGCGCAACTTTATCTACGATCTTATCAGCGCTAATCTTATTTTTTGCTCTCTCCTATCTGTCTTTCGTCTTGTAAATTTTTTTTTCGTTGTGTCTCATTTCACGGTAAGGCCGCGAAACAGAGACAATGACGAGTCAACGGAATATTGAATTTCAAATAAATAATGTTGCTCAAAACGTAACAATTCTTTTCTGTGGTAATCTCAAAATTTTGTCAAATTTTCGTTTATGCAATCGTTTTTTATGTACAAAAAAAAATGTTTTTATCATTTAATTAAAAAATCCGAAAGTACATTGTTATTCTCTGCATTGTAAATGTACTTTGGTATTGTCTATTTTTTTTAGGAAAATGAAAATACCATGGATTTTTCCTAAATGCTATCTTTAGGGATCGTTCAGCAAATTTGTTTTTTTTTACAGACAAATCATACTATAAATTACATCCACCATGACTACCTCTTCTGAAGATGTTCTCATGCAAGTTGGTCAAGTACGCTACAAAAAAGGAGATGGCACGCTCTACGTTATGAACGAGAGAATAGCCTGGATGCTCGACAACAGAGACACTGTCTCCGTCAGTCACAAATATGCTGATATTAAGCGTAAGTCCTTTCAATTCCTCCAAGTTGCTACTTCATCCTCATGTGCACGGAAAAGTAAAACAAATAATTATGGATAAATAAAAGTTTAGTCATGCTCATTAGAGTACTGGAAAGGAGAAAAAAATCATTAATATTTTTACCCTATGAAAGAACACCATATTAACAGAAAATATTATTTCAATTTGAGATTTAATACTCCATTTGGAGCAAATCGAAGTGTCTATCACATCCTTATGGATTTTGGATTCTTATACCTGAAATAGAGTCATTTTTCATTGAAAATTCATACACATTTCATTTGCATACATCAAATGATCTATTTTCTGTAAAAATAGAGGCAAATATGCAATTAAAAGTAATCACAATGTTCAACTTTCAGTGCAAAAAATATCACCTGATGGGAAGTCGAAAATTCAGCTGCAGTTGGTTCTGCACGATGGAACTTCGTCCACTTTTCATTTCGTTAATAGGAATGGTCAGGAGGCACAGATCAAAGATCGTGACGACGTTAAGGAATTATTGCAGCAATTGTTGCCAAAATTCAAGAGAAAAGTTAACAAAGAGTTGGAGGAAAAAAACAAGTAATTCCATTTTCTTTATTACGTAAATATGAAGTACATAAAAAAACATTGTATTTGGGGTGTTTCGATATCTCAATAAGAAAATATTTCTATGCATAGCATACAAGGACTTTTAAAGATTATCTTTTTCAATTGCATTACTTTGCTCGTTTGTTATTAATGTTGTTTATTTTTTAGATTGTTAATAGAAAATCCTACGCTGTTACAACTATATCGAGATCTTGTAATAACACAAGTTATAACGTCAGAAGAATTTTGGAGTCAACACGCGGTTGCGTATACTCAGGCGAAGAGTAGTCAACGTCAAGATATCGGGGTGAACAGTGCCTTTCTCGTAAGTTTTTTAATCTTTTAATTAACGAGAATTGAGGGGATAATTATGAAACCCGTAAGATCGAAAAATAATGGAAAAATGTTAATATTTATAAAAAATTTATTTTTCAAGGCTGACATAAAGCCTCAGACTGATGGCTGCAACGGTCTCAAATATAATCTCACTCCCGACATCATCGAATGTATATTCAAGACTTATCCGGCGGTAAAGAGAAAACATCAGGAAAACGTGCCTCACAAAATGTCGGAATCCGACTTTTGGACCAAATTTTTTCAGTCACATTATTTTCATCGGGATCGTATAAACGCCGGGACCAAAGATCTATTCACCGAGTGTGCCAAGATTGACGATCAGGAGCTCAAGAAAGACATACAGACTGGTATAAATGATCCGCTCGTTGATATAACTTCATTCGAGGACAAAACAATCGATGATTGTTTCGGCACTGAGACCGGAAACACTGACAAAAAGTCGGACCACAATATACATCAGAGTATGATAAAACGTTTCAATCAACACAGTATTATGGTGTTGAAAGCAAGTACTGCCAAAAAACCCGAAAACCAAGTGATGAAGCCCCAACTCAATGGATCAGCTTCGAGCGCTGGAAAAAATCTGCCGATCGAGAGTCAAGTGGACGATCAACCAAAGACTAAAAAAGTAAACAAGATTTTTTCAAATATAAGTGACCAATTCATTTTCTCTTGCAATTATAATATAGAAGAATAATAACAAATTCCTCGTTTTTTGTGATTTGTAGCTTAGGATTCAAGAGAAATTGGTTTACGATGATCTTGATGGGAGTATCGATACGAAATCGACTACTGGCGCCCCGCTTAATTTGACTCACGTAGATAGGTATCTGCATGGTCCAGTCGCCGGGACAACGGCGACCGAGGCGACTACCGAGGAGATACAAACGACACTCATGCATATTAAACGTGAAGCGGCTAATTGGATAAACGGAAATACTCTACCGCGGCAACCGTCCAGCTCGTTGGTCAGCTCGGCAGCCGCGGTATCCGCACTCGGAGAACTCACGCCCGGTGGAGCTCTCATGAAAGGATTCCGGGAAGACAACGTTGGCCGTACGTATTGAACTTTCATTCTAAAATCTTTGAGGGCTCATTAAATGACACACCAATTTTTTACTTTTCAGAATTAATACCAAAAGATTTGGAGAAAGAACTACGTAATGTCTACGTGTGCACATGCGAGCTCCTCAGCCATTTCTGGCGAAGTTTTCCGCCAACGACGCCACAACTCGAGGAGAAGGCAGTCAGAATGCACGAGGCGTTGCATAGGTTTCACTCAGCGCGACTCAAACCTTTCGAGGTCTGCCTAATTCCTTGTTCCTTTTTTTCCACGGTCTTTTTTTTGATAACATTTACTAACATTCCATTGATCATAGGATCGTGCCCAACGTGAATTTTCGGCGGTTTCTCAACATCTCACGAGCCATCTCAATCAACTGCTGACGACCGCCTACAGGAAATTCGCTGTCTGGCAACAACGGAAGATGCAGATGAGGTAGCCGAGGCTTGATGTTAACGGTCTAGTTGGACCTACGTAATGTAAAAAGTCGACGGTCGAGCATGTTGAGCGTATACCAGAGCAATATCAACGATCCTTTCGCATATTGCACTTGTTTTCATTGTAAAATGTTACCGTAACCGGAAATCCGAGGATATCCTCTCCTTCATGAGAAACGACGAAACCAAAGTAATGTCAGAAGATCTGTCAACACGTTTGTGATGATGGTTCATTAGTTACGCTCGCTTATTTATTCAGCTCGTAATACTTTTATCGTTGAGAAACTTTTGTATACTTCATTTTTTTCAATCGAACAGAAAAAAAAACGTTTTCTACCGTCCTCAGCAGTAGGAGGATTATTTATTTATTGCAACTACATTTCTCAGAAGGAGTTGATGATATCCGTTCAAAGCACGGGGATTAAATGTTTTCGATAATACTCAAATCGATTTGATCGATTCGATTTGAAACAGATTAGGAAATCCGTTGCGTGAGCTTACACTTTTTCAGAAGAAAAGTGCTTTTCCGTTTCTTCTCTTTGATTCAATGAACCAACTGCATCGATCCGCGGAAGTCGTTGTAAACGCAGCGCACTCAAACTAAGTGTCTTAAAAGTTATATTCCTATTTTGAGAGTGTGCTGTTCACAGATTGAACCATTTGGAGCATATTGAAGCAACAACTAGACAATGAAAACAGTGGCTGCGTTCTGAAATTCGCTGCCGGCACGGTGAATCCTATCATAATGCACTGACAGTGAATTTTGGAATGCACCTAATATATGCCGCATTGTTCGTAACAACCGGGTTACATTGATATTTTGTTGGGTGCTTTTCCACAACAAAACTTGATACTACAGTTAAATTGTTGTCAAATTTTGTGATCGCTGGAAAAGATCCACTATCAATAACTGCTCATAATCAAGAATATCTTCATAGTTGCAAAGATTATTTGTTGTAATTTTCTATAATTTATAATCTTGAAACTCGGTGATTGCGAATGGTGTAGCTGTCGGTACAATTTGATGTGGATCCATTGTTACTTTTTCAAGCTCTTATTTACAACAAAATTCGAATCTATGTCAAATTTTTGTACTCAAACTGGTTATATAGAAAATTAAAAAAACAAAAAACAATAAAAACAGATTATTCGATAAAAAAAATGTTCTCTATTCAAATGATCTGCATTGAATTGTTCATTATCCATGATCAATGAGATAAGTGGTTGTTATAATGACTCATGGCTATTATTATGTTGTAAAAAAATGATTGAACAAAAAATTTTCTGATTCGATTATTCAGCTCGATTTCTTCAAAAACCCGGATGGCTGCCCTCCAGATAACTGTGTCAGCCAGGTAGACTGTGAAGATACCTGAGCTAATTGGTTTTATGAAAAAAAAAACGTCGCATTTCTAAAATCCATATTGAATTGTTTCCCTCGTCACGATGGTTGTTTGACGAAAGACAATGAAATACGCGTTCGCCCCAAGTTTCCAATTGACTTCGACGTAGTTTCTTTTTTTTTCGCTTGAAATAATTTTATTTCTTTTTTTCATCGAATACAACATAAATTGTATGTTTTTACGAAAATAATATCTAATATTAATTAAAATAAAGCAAACGTATAATAACTGTGTGACACATCACTTTCACACATGTAAACAAGAAACAGTTTATACATATCTATAAAAAAGTATAATCACAAAAGAGCTAACTTTGTACAGTCAACTCCCTCTTATTTACCATCGCTACGGGTAATTTCTCGGTAACGGCAATTTTTCAATAAGAACCGAGCAAGTTGGACGCATGCGCCTTCGTATGTACCGTTGTTCCTGCTGGAAGTCATCGAAGTGGGAGAGGAGGAGAATAAGTTGCTCGTAGCGAAAGTAACCATTCGGGAAAATTTGCGATAAGAGAGAGTCGATTGTATAAGAAAACGTACTTTGGCTAGCGAAACCTTTCGAGATTTAAAGAGAAAAACGTCAGAGAGCGCGGTAGTGAAAAGTCCCTAAAAAATATTCCGTGATGTTCTAATCATGTGAATTCGAAACTTTATGGTCACTATTCAAAACGTTTCGTTTTTCGTTCCTTTTTCTTAGGCTTACATTGTGTATCATGATTTTTTAAAATCAAGTTGCAGATAATTCATGAGTAGAGTACTTTGTTTAATTGTAAAGTTCTTTTTTCTCAAGCATACTTTCATTGTAACAGCTTTTAATGTTGGAGAGCACAATAATGTGTTCAATGAACTCAAGAACATTGAAACCGAACGCAATCTGGATGGATCGCGAATAAATGAAAAATAAAACTGTCTGAAGACTCAAATTTCAGTTCGTTCAAGTTAAGTACATTATTTTATTACGCAATTTGAGGGTCATCGTTTTCTATACACGTTTCGAAATGTGTTTGTTTCTGTTGTTTTTTTTATCTTCAGGCAATCGCTTTACGCAATATCGTTGCGTAAGAGATGAACTTTGGCGAACGTTACGATAAGAGAACGAAGGAAAACATTTATTTTGCTTTTCCGTTGTTCACCCGGACGGCAACAACAAAAATAAACAAAAAAAAACTCAATCGTCAATATTATATAAACACATCTGAGCAGTTATTTTCAAAACTTTATTCACTGAACGTAACAGTAGAATTGATCCTAATATATTAGTTATCGAAAGCACACTAGAACTACCGGCATTTTTTTCGTCAATTTCATTCCGTATCCGTTGCGTTCTTTTTTGCATGTTACTCTTTTTTTTTTCTTCCGTCGAGCTCGGTTAAAACCATCGAATTTTTACAGAAAACGAAGAAGGACATTTCTCAACTCGTGGTCACTTCATTCGTTGAATCACCGTCACAAAAAAGATAAAGACAATAATAAGAGAGGATCCTCTTCGTTAATGAAAAACATTCTCATAATATATATATCTATATATATATTTATAAATAAAATATATCTCTCGTAGATCTCTCGAGGCGACGCCAAAGGAAATAATGAATGAATTATTAATTTTTGTTATTTTCGTCTCTCATATTTTAAAAACATCGTACACATGTTCTCATCGATTATTACATACCTCTCGTTTCATCGACGAATCAAAATAATCAAAAGAAATAAAATAAAGGTCAATCTCCGCATTTTTTTTTTTTTTCGTTTTTTTTCGCCTCTTCGCATTTCACTTTCTCTTTTATCAATTTACATTACGAATAATAGCAAGTCTTGGTAAAATCAAAAACAAATTTCAAGTGTCGCACATTGACGACGATAACATCGAATCGTATAAATATACAAAGCCACCGAAATTCTCATAGTATGGTGTTTCCCTTTCTTACTTGCCGCGTGGAGATTTCATTCATCGGTCGCGTTAGTGGCATTTATAGTGGGTCTAGGGGCGGGTGGGGGCTATAGATGGGAAAGAATAAATAATTGTTTTTTTTTTCTTCTTAGTTTCAACACGCTTGTCCGGTCATTGTCGGCGAATCGAAAAAAATTAACGTGATTCAACGACTCTGCGATTTTTCTCGGTCTCGTCTCCGTGCGTGAAAACAACCGGGAGACAATGGTCTCGCGCGCGTACCAATTTTATTTCGTCTTCTCATAAAATTCGCCTCACATCGAATAATTTAAAATTTCTCACTCCGAGTACAATTCTCCTCGTTATTCCTCAAGCCTCGCTCATCGTCTCTAAAAAAAAGGACAGAAAAAAAGAAGAGAAAAAAAAAGAAAAAAGTTTCGTAGTCTGATAGTTTGAAATTTAGTTTGTCTCGCTCCGGTGAGCCGGCCTAGAGATGTTGCCACTGGGTGATCATGTGATTGCTCGATACCTCGATGGCACGTGAGATCGACTCGTGAAGACCGTGCCCGAGCCACATTTGATTGAGTTGCTTGTACTTTTCGGTGCACAGTTTTAGAGGATTGCCTCGTCTCAGTCCCTGATCGGATTCCCCGTATTCGTCCAGGTACGGAGGACACACGAAGCAGCCTCTCATCGGACTCCGGAGGAAGAGGATCTCGCACTCTCGAACCCGTAGAAAAACTCCGACGCCCGTTCCGCATTTGCTCGCGTGATAAGTGCAGGCTCCGACCATTAATTTGTTAAGCTCCGTCTGGCAGCAGTAGCTCTGTGAGCAGAGCATCTCGCCGCAGACGAGACACATCGTCGGGTTCCTGGAGTCCTCCCGGTCGCTGTTTGGACACGTGAACAACGAGACTGTGTTTATGAGGTCGCTGTAGTCCTCGGGGAGGGGAACGAGCCTGTTTACCCTGAGCGGATCTCTCACCGCGACTGGTAATCTCGCTTTAGGGTGTTGCATCCAATTTCTCGCGAGATCCCTCACGCTCTCCGTGTCGAGGAGCTCGTTGCAGCTCGTCGGGAGTCCCAGGTATCTGCAGATGTTCTCGTACGTGTCACCGTCTTTCTCCGTGAGCTCCACCGGCGCCGGAACGTCCGTTACGTACGGGAAGTAAAGCGCGCAGCAACGCAAGAACGGGAGCGTCGCCACCTTGACTCGTCGCCAGATTTCCTCGAGGGTCAAACTTCCGGGTCTGAGACCCATAACTTCCATCAGAGAGAGAAGCGATTCGCAGCCCTGACTCGCTTCCGAATTCGTCGTCGTCGTCGTCTTCGTCGTCTCCTCCGGGATGTCGATGTCCATCGCCTCGCATCCCGTCAAATCGCTTGTCGCCAGAGTCTTTACTATCGACATAATAAATACAAGTCTTAGTACATGAGCATCTCGTGGTCCTCCCGTTATTATCGAATCCGGCTCTGTTTTCGTCGTGCCCATCAGAATCGGGAGACACATCATCAGGGATATGAGAATACCGAATGGATCCCAATCCGTGATACATTCCTTACTGGACTTGGACAGTATCATCGACAGGAGATTTATCGCATCGATGCCCAGCTCCGAGGCGAAACCGAGATTGTTGCTCGGCCAGGTCGTACCGAGAACCGCTGACAATCTCGCCAGGCAAGCGAGACAGTCGCGTTGTCTGGACGAGAGAGCACCCAGGAGAGGCTTCTCCGTATCACGGAGCATAAATTCTATCGCGTGGACTGTGTACGCCGTTGATTTCCAAGCCAAGAAGGGAACTCGTCGATCTTCCTCTCGCAGAAAAGGTCCTGCCGAGCCAAGACCCTTGGCATAAGGTGCTACTGCGTATCGATGGATCATCGAGATTAGCGACTCTGAGAGTCCTGGATGGTATCCTCGATACATGGATTCCATAGCTTTACCCACGGATTCCGGCATCGTCGCGTATATCGTTTTTATTGGACAGACTATTTTCTTCTTATTGCCAATACCTTCCGAGGTTCCCTCACCCGTCAATTCGAGACTCTGGGATATTCCCTCCTCGTTGCAGTGGCGACAGGTCTCCTCGTTGTGGAACTGTCGCGTCCTATCGCTCGGATCGATCTCCGAACCGCTCGCTGAATGTTCGACAACGAGCCTCATCGCTCTCAGCCAAGTCTCGAAGTCAATCTCGTCCTTCTCTTCCGTTGGATTTAAACTTCCTAGAGATGGTAAGAGGGGGAGGACCGTATTGCTGAGACACTCGCAGAGCGGACACAAGTATTCGAGTTCCTCGACGTCAAAGCTCGCGAGCTGACGGTGCCTGTAAGGTCTTCGCGTTTCCTTTATCATGACGATGTCTGAGTGTTTTTGCCAGCAGTCCGCATGCATAACGTGGCCGCACGTGCTTGTGTGAGGGGACGCCCCGAGCTTCGAGGAGAGATAAAGCGGATTCGGTTCCTCGGTGTTATCACGAGTTTGGCAAAGAACCGTCGATTGCTGAACGAATGCTGCGAGCACGATCGCTCGTCCGGATGCCGTTACGGCCTGGTCCTCCTGACAGAGGATGCAGGTGTAAGTCTTCTCCTCCGGCATCCTCGGAGTTCTTCGGGGACCGATGCAGATCGGGGTTTCCTCCTTGGGCTCGCTGAGATCCATCGACGAGCCTCGATCTTCCTTGCCCGATTCCATTACCGATAAACTACCGATATTGTCGTCGAAGTGCTTCTTCGACGAACTCGGCTCTTGGACCGAGAAGCCGATCTCCTCCTCGAACATCTTCGCGTTTGTCGTCATGAAGTGTTTCTGCATCGCTACCATTTGTGCCATGATCTTTGCTCTTTTTTGCGCAGCCATTTTCGTTCTCCACTCCTTGCTGGTCTTGGCGAGTTCACCGTCGCCCGGCGAGTCCGTCTGTTTCGCGGGAGGCGACTCCGAGCTCGCATCCGTCGTTCCGCTCGACTGGGATTCTCCTCCGCTGGCGACCGAGGATCCAGCGACTACGCGATATTTTCCAAGAACCCACGATAACAGGTCCTTATGCGCATCTATTCGTGGACTAGTCATGAGCTCCTCCAACAATTTGTAAATTTTCCATTTTTGCGCCCGATCTGTGAATATGAAAAAGGCGTAGTTACCGGATTCTTGTTCCTGCAAAGCGTAACCGATTAGATGTAAAATTTTGTGTATCTGGGGCTCGGTGAACGTTCGTGCTCTCAAATCGAGAGCGCGCTCCAACACGATCTTCATTATGTGAAGCATTACGTCGCATTGTAAGAGATTCGCTATAAAGCTGAAAGACTCGGTAAGTTTTGGCAACTTTGGGGGTGGACAGCATTCGAGGTCACCCATCGCCTTGCGCCGCTTCCTCTGCGCTTCCTCGGACCTGCTTAGCTCCTCCTTCGTGTAATGGTAAAAGAAAACATTGTACTCCGCGTATAGATCCGGCTTCAACTCGTAGACCCCTTTCCCAGTCGAGCTCTGAGATGGTTTTTTGAAATCCGCGACATCGTCGATGACTCTCTCGAGGCCAGTCTCGTGATGAATTCCATCCGGTAGAGTCTTGTTAAGTTCCGAGTGCGAGAGAGGCTTTATGCACAACTGCTGTATAATCTCCTTCTTGAGACGATCGTCCGCTGTCACCTGTCCGATTCCTGGTACGTGTCTCTCGCCGATGATCGTTATGAGTAATCCCAGAAACTCCTCCACGAGATTCGTCGTTTGCCTCGTACTGTCTTCCTCAGGATTCTTGAGTGACTTGTTCTCGAATTCCGGATCAGCCCAGTTCGTTAGATTAAATTTATTGAGAACGTGGATCAAAAACTCGTTGCTCTCGATCAGCGAGGCTCCAACTTGCAGGAGAACTATGTCCCTGTCGAGCATCTCGGTTCGACATCTGACATTGTGATAGAAATATAGCTGATTGAGCAAGCTGTATCCGTTTCTTCGCCACATGCCCGCGTGAACTTGAGCCATCATCGCCTGAGCACGAAGAACGGGTTCGATTATTTGCTCCAGGGTGGGCTGGTTGTGAATCTCGAACTCGTACATCTGATCGTGCTTCTCCAGATAAAGGAAGAGCCCGGCTAAGAACCTCGTAAGTGGTAGGTGGATGGAGACCGGTTCCGAGGAAACGTCGTACTGTATGCACATCGCCGAGTGATCAGCAATTTCTCTGAGTTGTCCTACGCTCGTCTCGTTTCCAAGCTGCTCCGCGAGCTTCCTCCGCACCAACCTGAAAGCTTTTATCAGAATTATCTTGTCGGAACCGCACCACTCGAGAGCGAGACTTATCACTGGTGAAAGTTTTATGTGAAGGTTGAAAGCGCTCTCCCACTCGGGCTCGTATTCCATGTGCTGCCCGACCTGGCGGACTACAGCGTCCATCGATTGCATGCTGCACATGAAGTTGAGAAGCGACAGGAGACCTTGCAGGAATCCTCGCCTCAGCTCGTACGTCCACGGATCCGGTTTGGTCGTTAGCAGATATTTGAGATCGTACAGGATATACTGAGCTCTCTTGAAAGACGTATTCGGTGCGTTCCTCTCGAATTCGAGTTTTCCCGCTGCATTGCACTTCCTCAGGCTCTCCGAGGTGAATGTGTTGAGAAGAATGAATAGAACGTCATGGTGGGCAATTAAATAGTGCGCGAGAGTTGGCACGGTAAACAGTTGAACGGAGAGTGATGTAATGGAGAAAGAGTGATCGTGATCATCGCGAATAAAATCCTTCATAACTGGACCGTAGTTGTGCGTGAAAACGATCGCCAAAGATTTTTTGCTCTCGTACTCCATGAGCATACCCGAGATGAATAGTCTGTGCCAAGCCGTCCTGGCGGATTTCCACAAGAGCCAGTCTCGAGTTAGTATTCCGGCGACTATCGCGACGTCCCCGGCCTTCGTGTTCAGAGCTACATCGCTGAATATTATTCGAAAACCCTCGCAGAGAGTGATGAATTGTTGTAACCAAGCGAGCAACTTCATCGCGAATATCTGATGAGCGACCACGTGAGCGTGGACGACGAGTACTTTGAGCGGGCGCGTGCTGTGCCTCGATGTGTATCTCTCAACGTCCGATTTAAGCTCGTTGCAGTGCTGAAAGTCTGAACATTTTATAACCGCGCGACCATCTCGATCGATGTTCGTTACGAATTCAATCGCGTCCTTCTGCGAACACTTTATCACTTTCGTAAGCGTACTTATTACTTGTTCGAACGTGTGTGTCTCGTCATTGAACAGTACCGTGCAATAAGTGTCGGTCGGAGTGAGAAGCGAGAGAGGATCCTCGTTCGTTTCCTTAACTTGGAGGTCAGGTGGCAATCCGGGTGAGTGCTCCAGGGTCAATAATTCGTAACAATTCTTGAGAACAGCCTCGAAAGTTGCGACCGCTCTCATCGCTATGTCCTCCGGTAATTTTTTGCTACTCATTTTTTCCTTCGACTGCGTTCCTACGAGGTGAGTCTTACAAAAAGGATCCTTCTTCCACGCCTCGGCATCGCCGCAGTCACAGCACCCGCCTCCTCCCGAAGTTCCCATTTTGTATTTGTGATTCGAGTGAACGGATTCCTTGAAACAGTCGACGCACAGAACGCACGTCGGGTCCATTCCGCATTCTCGACAAAAATACGTCGGTTCGCCCATTTTAAAAACCCTTCCGCACACAGAGGGTGGAATCTCCATTTGAGGGAGCTGGTTGAGGACCACTCGAGGATCCCCGTTGCAGATGAACTCCTCCAGAGTATTGTAGAGCATTTTCTGAGCTTCCTCCTCGTCGAAGCTCCAGTCCAGGCAATTTCCATTTGGTTCCGGACTATAGATCTTTGGTACCCATATTCTCCAGTGTTCCTTGAAATGTGTTGACGTCAGTATCCCCTTGCTCATCTTGTCCATCCACACATTTACGCATGGCTTGCTTAAGTTTGGAAACACCGGAAGAACCGGGGAGAGTTCGACGTTTCCCATGTTCTTGTGAGGATCCGTCTGCATGCTCTCCATGCTTAGTCTCTTACTCTCCGAGTTAACGGAGTCTCTGAAATACAAAATTACAATTAGTCTCATTGATAAGTGTTCAAACATCAATAAAAATATTCAAATATATCAATTAATTCCAACATTTTGTTAGAGCATGCGATTTTGGAAAACACTATTTTTCTCTGTAAATTAATCTCAATGGCAAATAGAATGTATTATTTTTAATTACTTTCCTTTTATGTAATCACTTTGTTTAGTTATTTTAGGGTTAATTGATTTTTAATCTTTCCTCAAGTATTTCGAGTGAATATAAATTATTTCATGAATATATTTTCTTCAGAGACAATACACAATTTACCATTTCCTGAATTATTTATCAACAGTGCTTTGAACTTAAAAAAAATAGAAATGGATCGTTTATTATCAGAGTGCATTTTATAGGATTATCGAGTGCAAAAAAACTTACACTGCAGATTATTTATCACAAAAATAAATAGAAATGAAAAAAATTGAGTGATCTCGTTTTATGATGGAATTGGCCTATTTTGAAGAAAAAATGAATGAAGTTAACGAGAGGTAAATACTGTGAAAGTATATTTTTTCTTTATTAAATTTCGTGAGGTAAATCCGTGAGAATGACAATCGTCACAAAGAGAGAGAGACAGAGAGAGAGAGAGAGCGAGAATGGGATGAAAAATTGGACACTCGACTGGCAAAGACGAATAGAATGCACGTTCGACGGTCTTCTCGCACGTTTGTTCGTTTGCACGTTATTTTTAACTTTTCCTTCCGAGGGTGAAATACTCACGTCGGTAGCGATGACGAGGCCAAGGTTAATAAAGGTAACCGAGAACCGATTCGTTTTCTTTGTCCCCGCGGATATTTCGCGACCCGTAAGTTTGTCGTTTGTCCAAACAGTCATTCGTAATGTTTAGCTTTTATCAAACGAGAGTTTATCCTCGCGCGCGCATTCGATAGTTAATCATTGTCCCAGCTATCAATTCGTTCACTCGCTTTTTTTCGTCGTCCGAAAATCTTTATTCACTCCGTCACGGGATTTGACATTTCTGGATTTTTCGGTAAAGGACGTATAATATTGCACACAGCTGGGGTCTCTCTCACTACGATGCACAAAATGGTTCGCGATACGGAACTCTGTTAGCCCGTGTTCACATTAATTCTTCAGAGAACTACGAGCGAACTCTTTTTTTCGCCTTTGTGTCACGCGATTGCGCCGGATCGCACTGAATCAACAACATTTTTTCAATTCGCTTACACGCGAATGATCTTTATTTTTCATCTTCCATTCTACACTACATAGCTCATTGAAACATATATCAATTCATACTCGAGGATTTTTATTCTTTTTATTAATTAATCTTTGCAAAGAACTTTCGATTTCTTCCCGTGTATTTAAAATTTTTACATTTTTTCCGTCAGGTGGCTGAAGCGTCGAGAAAACAACATTTTCAAAAATAAATACCCCCTCTATCACGAGCATTTCTTAGTCTATGACTAATTTTAACCTAGCTGAACAGAACGACGTAAACATAACCTTTAATTTATTATATGTTAATACATTTTTTATTTGAAAAATCATCGGTGAACAAATAATTTTTTCTTTGTTTTGCTCACCCGGAAAACAAGTTTAATCGAATGATAAATAAGTTTTTTTTCAAACTGTGAAAAATGTTTAAAAAGTAAGTACGATACTGCCTGAAGTAACGTTAACAAATCGAGGTGTGAAATACTAAAATTAATAAAGAAATGCTTTCTGTGAAGATTCGACGAAAAAGACAGTGTCTCAGGTGTCCAACAACTCAAATCTTCGGTACAAAAGGGAATACGATCGAAACTTTTAGAGCTCTATCCTTATCTAGAGAGTTATGTTGACCAAATCATTCCAAAGAAGGATTCCTTTCGTATTGTAAAATGGTGAATATTTTGAAATTCATTTTTTGTGCATACGTCAGTTCCTTTTAGCGTTATTTTTGTTATTTTCTAGTCATGACCATATTGAAATCATGGTCAATGCTGCGGGAGAATTACTCTTTTTTCGCCAACGAGAAGGACCATGGATGCCCACTTTACGTCTTCTGCACAAATGTAAAATCACTATGTATCCACTCGCAGATTCATAGACTCATCACCTTTTTTCAAATAATTTACATTTGAATTTTATTTATTTTTCTAGATCCATTTTTCTTGCCATTAGAACAGGTTGATAAAGGAGCGATCAAATTTGTTCTTAGTGGAGCAAATATAATGTGTCCTGGTCTTACATCGAAGGGAGCCAAAATGACACCAGTCCCAAAAGGCACTGTGGTGGTATCCTTTCCAATGAAATTTTTTTTTCTATGATGCTGAATTAATCAATAGTACTCATTTAAATGTAAAAATCAACAGATATTAATTTGAGAAAAAAACGTTAAAAAAAGGTAGGATGTCTTATTGTTTTGACAGTAAAAAAAATTTGTGATCCTTTTATTGCCTTAACTTTGAAAAACAGGCTGTGATGGCAGAAGGAAAACAACATGCTTTGGCAGTCGGGATAACATCATTATCTACCGAAGATATGTAAGTTAAAATCATTTTCTTCCAAACATTACAAAGAAATCTGATTATTTTCATTAATTAATTTACTTACTGGATTCAAATAATCATGTATTTTTATTTAGTGCTAAAGTAAACAAGGGCGTCGGTGTCGAAAATTGCCATTATCTCAACGACGGTCTCTGGCAAATGAAGGCTGTCAAATAAAGAGACGTGCAAGTTTACTCTCAATTTTATAATTTGCAACTTTTTATTAAAGTCATCGTATGCATTCGATGTACCCGTGTAAACGTGAGAAATAAATAAAAACCAACTCCGTTACGATTGATACTTGTATTTTGTTTTTCATTCGTTATTCCACCAATACTCAGAATAGTATTATGAGATTATATAAGTTGTCAAATCGTGATCGCATATTTATCGAGATTGAATGATGAACGATCAAGCGATTTGGAGAACACGAGTTCCCGAACAATGTTCCTTTTTGTACACGTGCGTGAGAAGTCATTTAATAAGGTCATTATGAATGTAATGAAAAATACGATCGCCCAAAAGTGTCTAGCCCGATCCAGATTTGGCGTCAGCCTGGCTATCTCCAGGATTCTCCTGCTGGCTGGTACGTTCTCCCTCGTGCACAGGTTGCGGGGGGTAAACAGGATTCCCTCCTTCAGGATTACCTCCAGGCGCGGGTCCAGCGTTCCCGCCGGGACCGGCTTCTCCAGGAGCGTGCGGTGATTGCGGATGGTAATGGGGACTGTGAGGGCTATGAGGCCCATGAGGATGAGGTCTACCCATCGCGTGTGGCGAGTACTGGGGATAGGGTTGATGATAGTAAGGATGAGAATATTGAGGATAAGGTTGATGGTAGGGCTGTTGCTGTCCGTAGCCGTAAGACGGGTGAGGCGGTCTTGGGGGCAGAGGAACGTTTTGCGCCTGTGGTTGTCCTCCTGGAGGTGGATACTGCTGGCCGTAACCCTGCCCGGGAGGTATCATTGTCGGAGGTCCGTGCGGATTACCCGGTCCGCCCTGAGGAGGCATGACATGCGGCCCTTGGTGCGGTGGCATCGAGTGATTAGGAATCATGCCAGGTTGCTGGTGAGGATTGTGCTGCATCGAAGGTACTGGCGAAGACGCTGGTGGAGTTGGCGGAGCGTTCGATGTTACCGGCGCCGAGGTCACCGGATGAGGCGATTGTTGCTGCTGCGAAGATTGCTGGTGTTGTGGCTGAGAAGGTGGCTGGTGCGAGTGTTGAGCTTGCTGAGCTTGTTGTTGAGCGGCTTGTTGAGCCTGTACCTGAGTAATTGCACAACGTTACGATTTTTTTTCCACTTCAATTATATCGCTAAAAAATAAACGTTCGCCACTGTGTTACCTGGGCGTGTTGTTGATGCTGCGGCTGCATATGTTGAGGAGGTTGTTGATGCTGTGGCGGATGAACCTGCGGATGTTGTTGATGCTGAGTTGTCGGCTGCGGCTGTTGTTGCTGTTGCTGCGATTGTTGTTGAGTCTGCTGTTGAACGTGAGAATGTTGTTGATTCGATGGATGCTGTTGCGATGGTGGGTGTTGTTGAGCTTGCTGATGCTGTTGAGACTGCGGATGAGGTTGACCCGGGGGATGTTGCTGAGGCTGATGCTGAGCTTGTGGATGTCCCTGAGGGTGTTGCTGTCCCTGAGGATGCTGTTGCCCCTGTGGATGCTGTTGCCCCTGTGGATGCTGTTGTCCCTGAGGATGTTGCTGAGCCTGCGGATGTTGCTGAGCCTGTTGATGTTGTTGTCCCTGAGGATGCTGCTGTCCCTGTGGGTGTTGTTGTCCCTGTGGATGCGGTTGTCCTTGTGGATGCTGTTGTCCCTGTGGATGCTGTTGTCCCTGTGGGTGCTGTTGTCCCTGAGGATGTTGCTGGGCCTGCGGGTGCGGTTGCTGCTGGGGATGTTGCTGATTCTGCGGATGTTGCTGGCCTTGAGAATGTTGAGACTGAGGGTGTCCTTGACCTTGAGGATGTTGCTGAGACTGCGGGTGAGGCTGCGAGTGTTGGGGACCTTGTTGACCGTGTGGCGGCACCTGATGAGGGTGCTGCGGAATTTGCTGCCCATGCTGCGGACCAGATGGAATCATCGGTGAAGGTCCGTGCGGATTGCCCGGTGCGCCCTGAGGCGGCATAACTTGAGTTCCTTGATTTCCCTGATGCGGTGGCATCGAGTGATTAGTCATCATCCCTTGTGGTTGATGAGGATGCTGCATCGACGGCACTGGCGAGGAAGCTGGTGGAGTTGGAGGGGCATTCGGTGTACCAGGTGCCGATGTCACGGTATGCTGTTGTTGCTGTGATTGTGGTTGATGCTGCTGTGAAGGTTGCTGTTGCTGATGCTGATGTTGCGCTTGTTGAGCTGCCTGCTGTTGAGCTTGCTGTGCTTGAACCTGATCCAAGAATAATATTCCTCGTTAAATAAATATTATTTTCTTTTTAATTATATTTATCCTACGTTACAGTAAAGCAACTAACGTAGAGAATATTATCACCTGAGCGTGCTGCTGATGTTGAATATGTTGTGGAGGAGGCTGATGATGAGGGGGTGGATGTCCCGGAGGATGTGAACCGTGTGCTGGTTGTTGTTGCTGTTGTGTTGGTTGCTGAGGTGGTTGCGGTTGTTGTTGAGGTTGGGGCGGCTGTTGAGATGAATGCTGTTGCTGAATGTGCGAATGGGGTGGAAGTTGGGGATGTTGAGGATGCATTGGAGCTTGCGGATGTTGTTGACCAGGCTGCTGATGCGGGTGTGGCGGTCCTTGAGATTGCTGAGTAGCCTGGGGATGTTGAGGTCCTGATTGGGGAGGTAGCACTTGTTGTGTAGGCGGCTGTTGTTGTTGTGGTTGTTGCTGTGGTAAAGGTTGGGCCTGTTGCTGCTGTTGGGATGGCTGGATTTGTGACTGCGGATGCGACTGAGGAGGTTGTTGAGGGATTTGCTGGTGATGAATCGGACTCACTGAACTCGCGTACATTGGAGAATTATTTGCTGAAGTTGCAACCGGTGTCGATTGCACTGGAGAATCAGATTTTGCCTCGATATAGGGTGGAGATGGACTATCCTTCTTTGAATCCATCGACGCACTCTTCTCTGGTTCCGGAGTCTTTTTGTCGTTCACTTCAGCTTCCACCATCTGGAAGTAGGTTTTAAGTTTCAGATATTGAAATTTAAATGAAAATTTTTATCTTCGAAAAATAATAACAGGGCAAACTTCTTTCACCGTTATTTTTGTCCCGTAAGAAACAGTATTATATTGGGATTCTTATGTTTGTATAAATTATTTGTAAATAGAGGTTTAGTTTACATGAATGTTATACAATCTTACATTTACGTCGGTGGATGATTCTTCCGCGACAGGTGCCGGAGTCGACGAGGGAGTCGTCGTCGGCGTTGTCTCATTTGGAATTGGAACATCTGGACGACTCTGCTCCGTCCCTTTCAATCGATCGCGACGTAACAATTCGTATTGGCGTTCTACCATTTCTTTGAAAGCGTCTTCCTCGACGGCTGGTTTACAGTGCTTAATGAAAATAAAATAGACATTTTCATCAGAGATTTGGCAAAAAATCTATGCGATAAAAAATGTATATTTTTATGTATGTATGTTTACTTTTTTCAATTCTTCCTGAAATATTTCGCTGGTTTCGATGAACTTGCGCTTTTTCGCCTCGAATTTTTCCTCAATGTATTGTAATTCGGCTTCTAACTTTTTCTGTAGACAGAATGTAGAGAAATATTAGTATATTATGGTTTGTGAATAGTGATTTTTCTCATATTTTTTTTCATATGATCGTACCTGGTGCATCGTGAGTGACTGCACTTGTCGTCGCAAAACCTGCATCCTTTGAGTCGTGACGACGGAACGAACATCAGGTACAACAGTGTCACTGAATATTTCATTGATCAGACGATGATTTCGGGTGTATCGAGAATAAGCTACGTGCTTCACAGAATAGCCATCATCTTGATCTGAAAGAATATTTAAATATACGATAAACCTACATGTGTAACAAGTTGCCAATCGTTTCAAAAATTTACAAAACAGGCTAAAAGACTCGTATTTAAAAAAATACTAGTTGTGTATATTCACCGTCATCGTCTTCAGCTGGAAGAATATCGATTCTGCGATCTTGGGCAGCTGCGCTTTTACTGCTCCCGGAAGAACGTTCATGGCTTTCGCGATCGTCACTATTTTGTTGTGCTACGCACAATGCTGTGATAGGAACAAAAAATTTGGTATGAATTTATTATATTAGAGTTTGGATTAAAAGTATTCATCCAAGAAAGATTAATATACCGGATTTTCCACGATTCTTCGCAGCGATGTAAGCAAGATAGGCTGGAGAATTGTGATAAGTTTTCAAACTTTTTTCATACTCAACCTGTTAAATAAAAATGGGTTGTATTTAAAACGTTGATTATACGTCAGTGTGTCATATTTTAATAAAAATTTGCTAATCAAAGAATAAAATTGTGATTAATGCATCAATCGTAAGAGCAATTTACCTTTTCTGCTTCGTATTCTTCTATAAATTCGGTCTTGTCCTCTTCTGGTAAGTCTCTCCACATTTGACCTATTATCTTTCCTATTTCCCAGAGCTTTAATTCAGGATTTTGAGCTTTGACCTGATCCCATACCTTTCTACTGTATCTCATGTAGGGCATGAGCGGTTTTTCTGGAGGTTTGGGTGGTTTTGGAAGTCTCGAATCAGCCTACAATTTAAAAATATGAATTAAATTCATTGCTTATTTGTATGAACAAGGCTGATTGTCTTTCTCCAAAACTCACAGTTGTATTTTTTCCAACTTTTTGAGGAGTAAATCCTGGATGTCCATGAGGAGTTTGGATGAACGGACTCTGTGTATCTTTCTGAAAACAAAATTTGAAAATTATTATTTTTCACAGATGTAGACTAATAATCCCTATGGTAGTGAAAGGTTTCGATGACAATAATAATGGGTACAAATGCTCACCGATGTACCAGATCCGCCACTACTTCCACCCGAAGCTCTAGCGCGCTCTAGAAAAATATTAAAAACATTTACGTGCATAATTTTAATGCTTTGATTATGAAGAAATCTTGTACCGACAGCATATGAAATTTCTACTTACGGGTGGTAGTGACAGGATTTGAGGTAGCCATTGCAACTTGTTTGTAATTTGCTGGAAGAGCCATTGTACTTTAATCGCAGAATCTTTCTCTGAATCGTTACTGAGCTGAAAACAGAAAACAAATTGGTAACAATAACGATAGTAAAAATTGAACGAGTACTTTACGAAGTTGGTGAAAACTGTAAGGGTCGGTAGACGCGTTGCAATGCAGCTACTGACGTAACCAAATATTAGAAAAATGCTTTCGTAAAATGTGTGTAAAATATTTAAAAATGGTATTTGATATTGAAAAAAACATAAAAATAAAAATTACTTTGTCGAAGATGTTGGAAAAGTTTTATACTAAAGCTTACACTGACGCTACAGTGGGACGTCGAACCGGGCGTCCTAGCCAAGTTTTCGACACATCTCGCCAACAATGGCTGTCTTTCGGAAAACGAGCGGTTATCCTTTGTCGTTCACAAAAGTACCGGTAGAGAACGTTACCACAAGACGCCCCTTCATTTTGCATTTTTTCGGAGAAAATTGAAGTTCACGAATGCACATACAGATGGCACTGCTGGTATCTTCCAAATTTTGTGGAATCGCTGGTTATTTTTCGTGGCAATCCGGAGAGTACATACGCCGTTGTGTTTTTTTTCTTCTTTGACAGCCCTATCACATATTCTTTCTGTATATTCAATGTGGCGCTTTTAGTTTGGAAGGTTATGGATCCGGGCTTCGGGGTGTGGCAACTCGAACGAATTTCTACAAAATGACAATGATCGTTTTCGCGTCATTACGTCGGATAGGAAAATGCGTAAATACCGGCTAAACGTGAGAAGCGTATCGCAGTCATTCCCGAGGCGAATGCTCGCTCGGGGCAAAGTGTACGAATAGAGTTCACCAGTGGTCGTGAAATCTTTATTCTCTCATTTCATTTTTTTCATAGAGACGTCAACATCGTTAGAGATTTCTCGGTTATCAAGATATATTAATGATATTTCGAACTCGTCAATTTAAATCTGCTGTGAGAAAATTTTAACGAATTTATTTGGTTTTGTGTCGACGATTATTAAATTTTGACACAGTATCGTCAATGCGAATCGAGAAAGATAACCGTTTGTTTATCACGCTGCCACTTTGAAAAACTCGATTCCAATTTAGCTGGAACACGTAGCATTGCTCTGTGGAGTTTGGTCCATGAAATCAAAAATTTATCATCCGCTGTGGGATGTTGAGCGCAACCAGCCCCACTCAGCCCCACGAGTTCACAGAGATGTCTCGGCTGGCAGATTATTTTGTGGTTGTAGGCTACGATCACGACAAAGAAAGTAAGTTTAAGACTCTTGTAATATACCTTTTTACTTCAATTTTTCTTTATGAACATTGATTCATATTTGTACATTGCAAGGTCATTGTGCCGTTTCAGGGGGTGGTATAAGTAGCGGAATTATCATTCAGAGATTTCCTGAAAAAGATTGGCCTGACACACCTTTTATCGAAGGAATAGAATGGGTAAATTATATTATTTATTAATATTTATGATTAATTGTTTTCTTGTTTTTAGCTTCCCTTTTTTTAATCATCATTTTTTTAATATATAAATAATTCATTTACACAAACACATGAAAACATTGTTCGAAAGAACAGACCTTTGCCATTCCATATTGCCTCTATAATTAATGAAAAATCATTAAATCTTAGTTATTGTTGTTTATAATTGATCAGATACATGCTTATTTTTCATCAAAAATATCATGATTCTTTTAAAATATTAGTCTTTCATTATTTTGTTTTAAAATTAGTTGAAAACTTTCTATTAAATGGCATCCTTACAATAACTATTTTCATGTACAGATTTCTTGAAACTTTGTTATTACTGTTACTTATTGATTATCAGCTTTGTCCTATTTCTTCTTAAACTAATTTTTTTTATACAAAAAAGAAATTTGTTAAATTTTTTACAAATTATTGTTGAATGCATTAAAATTTTACAGTATTTTCCATCCAATGCAAGATTTCAGCAATTTCAGATGTAATTGATTATCATGAATCATCAAGCTTGAATTTCACTTAAACAATTATCAATATTATTAAATTCCTAACAAAGCATTGTCTAAACTATGAAGAATGTATATGAGGTACATAATGACAATTAAATGCAATTAAACAAATAAAAAATACAAAAAAATTTTATGATAAATTTATCATATTGAAACTTTGTATACTACCACAAAGTTGTTTTTTGCTTTTTTAGTTATAATATCGTTTAAATGTGTCAGTGCACTTTTGATAAAATTTCAAGAATTAATATTGTTCAAATAAGGAAACAAATGTTTGTTTATTTTCAAGAAGAGAAGCAATTCAGTAAATCATTTTTTAAGCTTGCAAACTCGAATGTCTTTTAAACTCGAATATTCGCTCAAATATCAACATTGATGCATTCTTCTTGTGAATAAAAATCTTTCTACATGTATAATCAATTTACATTATGTACTTGTTCTTCAGTTTTGTCAACCTCAAGGATGGGCATTATCAACGGAACGTCAAGAGCCACGGTTCTTCGTTTCCATCTTAACAGACATAGACGCAAATCGGCACTATTGCGCTTGCATGTGTTTCAACGAGACTGTCTCGATAGTTCCCAGCAAGCCTGTAGACGAGGAGGAAGATCCTGTCGACGGGGACAGTCGTACTTTGGTCAGGTCTATTCCAGCTATAGCACATCACAGTATCATGTATGCTCCAAAATGTCTGGTGCTGGTCTCCAGGCTCGATTACATAGAAACGTTTCGGGTGCGTTTAGTACTTAAACTTTGTTTCTACATTGAATACGTTTTTATTCAAACTTTATTTAAATATGCTTTATAAAATTGCACATTTATAAAAATATAGTTAATGAAGTTCTCACAATAAGGGTTCTCAAAGTTCTCAAAATTAAATTTCAATTTCAGCGAAATGTTAAAAGCTGCTATTTTTTGTTACAGAATTGTCTGGGTATTATTTATACAGTGTATCTTGAAAATTCGGAAACACCTCTGGAGACTTTAGTAGGAAATATTTTGGGTTGCATACAAGTGCCACCGCCGGGAGGACCACAAGTTCGTTTCAGTATTGGAGCTGGAGATAGACAAGCTCTCCAACCCCCGATCAGTCCATCTCTTCCCATAACACATACAAGCGTTAATCTGCTCTTTCAACAATTGGGTGAGTTGCGCGACTTGATAATCCTTACTGGCATCGAAATTTCTTATTGATTGTAAATCGAACGATTTTTTTTCCACAGGAATAAGAAATGTTTTAGTATTATTTTGCGCCGTAATGACCGAGCACAAGATACTTTTCCACTCGGCAAGTTATTCAAGACTGACGGAAGGCTGTCGCGCGTTAACTGCTCTCATGTATCCCTTTCGTTATACCCATGTTTACATTCCCTTATTGCCGGCGGCTCTTGTCGAAGTACTCAGCACACCGACGCCCTTCATAATGGGCGTTCACAGCTCTCTGAAATCCGAGGTTGCCGAACTGGTAAGGATACAGATTTTTACATCGTTCATCATTCATTGATGAATTAAAGTTCATTAAAGTAAACTGTAGAATTTAGCGGACAGTAATTAAAAAAAAAATTTTTTAGATGGATGTTATCATAGCGGATCTGGACGGCGGTTCAATAACCGTTCCCGATGGAGTTTCGCTCTCATTGTTACCAGAACCGTTGCTTTCTCAAACGCAGGATGCACTCTCTCTCGTTCTCCAACCGGAACTTCTGTCCGCAGATAACGCATTTCCACCCCAACCTTCGGGAGCTCTGAATCCTCGCGAATTGGACAAAGAACTGCGCGCTGTGTTCATGAGAGCATTCGCACAACTGTTGCAAGGATACAGAAGCTGTCTCACTTTGATAAGAATTCATCCTAAGCCAGTCATAACTTTTCACAAGGTAACGATGATTTTTTTTGTATTTTTTTCTATTCTTCAATTTTCATAGTTCTATTTATTAATAATAATAATTCGAATAGAAAGTTGAAAGCCTTTTTTAAGTCAAAGTTGGAGAAATGTTGTTAATTTGAAATTATTCACAGGCAGCGTTTCTCGGCGAACGAGGCTTAATCGACTGTGATTTCACTACCAGAGTTCTTGACTGCATGTTTTTCACTTCATTCGTCGCCGAGCGAGGACCACCCTGGCGTCCTTGCGACGTCTGGGACGAGTTACATAGCAATCTTAGTGACCAATTAAAGCAGGAGGCTCAAGATAACCGTGAGTATTCACAATAACATTAAATATAACATAAAAACATTGCCTTTGATGTAGTTATATTAAATTTTCAGGCAAATGACTCAGAAAACATAAATTTGAAACTTTTATTTTTGTAGGTTTGTTACTAAAACACATAAAAGAGCTGGCCGAACAATTGTATACGAACGAGAATCCAAACCCACAACCTTACGTGCAGAAGATTCTGAAACCACCTGAAGGCGCATTCGAGAGGATACATCAACCGCTTCTTCCTAGAATAAATCCGGAGCAAGTACAAGCGATAATTGACGAAGGACTTGCGAAGAACAATCTCAAAGTTAGGTAAATGACAATTCATTGATTCATTATACCTCTTCATATCGAATTTACACAAACGTATGATAGAATTGAGTCATGATCAATATTATAAATTTTCTGATTCGAAGGAAATATTAATCATTCAATGATTGAATTGATTTTTCAGGTTATCCTCTTTGAGGCCAATTCAGCCACGTATCGTGCCGTCAGGACCTCACATATCGATAGTTCACGACACGAGGCATCTCGTGAGCAATTCAGCTCGTCGGCTTGAAGTTTTGCGAAATTGCGTGAATTGTATCTTTGAGAACAAAATCTCGGATGCCCGAAAAACGTTTCCAGCTGTACTACGAGCCTTGAAGAGCAAAGCAGCGCGCCTCGCGCTGTGCAACGAGCTGTCCCAGCATGTTGTTGGGAACAAAGCGATGCTGGAGCACCAACAATTCGATTTGGTCGTACGATTAATGAACTGTGCCCTCCAGGATGACTCGTCGATGGACGAGCATGGAGTCGCGGCTGCACTTTTGCCCCTCGCGACAGCGTTTTGTCGAAAATTGTGCACCGGGGTAATTCAGTTCGCGTACACCTGCATCCAAGAGCACGCTGTATGGCAGAATCAACAATTTTGGGAGGATGCTTTTTATCAGGACGTCCAAAAGGATGTGAAGCGTCTCTACTTACCCGGCGATAACATGACACCGCGTCTGGGCTGCGATACTCTCGTGAGCCCGGTTAGTCCTCGAGAGAACAAGGAATTTCCGTTCCGGGATCGCGGTTCGATATACAGAAATCAGGAGCCTTCTGCGCTAGAAATCGCAGCCGAGCAGATGAGAATCTGGTCGTCTATAGATCCGGACAAACAAAAGGAACTGATCACGAGCGAAGAAAGCACAATGTACAGTCAAGCAATTCACTATGCGAACAGAATGGTTTATCTTCTTGTTCCTCTTGACATTGGGGCAAAAACTCATCGTCAGGATGGCAACGTTTACGACGACGAGAGAGCCAGCAACAGCATTACGAACAGTGTGGCCAGTGACAGCGGTGATGCCGAGTCTGGATTCGAAGAGACCGATCCCGGTGAGACCGGAGGTGCGGTTGTTCGGATGGTCTCTCGCTTCGTCGATCGAGTTTGCACGGAAGGCGGCGTTAGCGCCGAGCACGTCCGTTGTCTCCATCAGATGGTGCCCGGTGTCGTACACATGCATATCGAAACTCTCGAGGCTGTGCACCGAGAAAGCAAGACTCTACCTCCGATCCAGAAACCGAAAATCCTGACGCCAAGCATGTTACCCGGAGAGGAAATTATCATGGATGGACTCAGAGTTTATCTGCTGCCTGACGGAAGAGAGGAAAGTTCTGCCGGATTACCGAAAATACCGCCTCTCCTGCCAGCCGAAGGAGCCATTTTCCTCACGAACTACAGAATCGTTTTCAAGGGCATACCCTGCGATCCTTTCGCTTGCGAGCAACTCGTCGTCCGAGCATTTCCCGTGACTTCCCTGACAAAAGAAAAACGTGTCGCGGTTCAGCATCTCGCTCACTTGGATCAGTGCATCCAGGAGGGCTTGCAATTGAGATCGTGCACGTTCCAGCTTATTAAATTAGCTTTCGACGAGGAAGTAACTCCAGAAAACATCGAGACTCTTCGGAAGCTTCTTCACAAGGCACGTTACCCTCCGCATATTTTCCACCACTTTGCGTTCAACGGGCAAGTCCTCGTAGCCCCGACCGCTCATCACAAGGGCAAGGAGAAAAACGCGACGTTGAAGGGATTCGCGAAGAAGACTCTCCTGAAAACCGCCCGGAGAGCCGGTTTCAAGCCGAAGCAGTCTTCCAAAAGGCAAAAATACGTTCTTCCGAATATGAATCTGACAAACAGTAACAAATACATGACTTCACCGGGCAGGATGAGTTTGCCCGTGACGGAGAATAATGACCTCAGTCACGACGATGATCTCAGCATCGACGAGTTCGAAGTCTCTGGATTCGTTGCTCAGCCTCCGCCGACAGACGCGAAGACTCTCGAGCGACTTTCCGAGCGCAGCTACGTCCGGGATTGGTACAGACTGGGTCTCTGTCCGAATGGTCTCCAGAACAATCGTAGAAATGAACCCTTTCGACTTACCTCGGTTAATTGCGCGTACATGATTTGTCGAAGTTATCCAGCGTTGCTCGTCGTTCCCAGTTCTGTAACGGACGAGAGTATTCGAAGATTCTGCAGACTCTACAGACACAATCGGCTCCCTGCGGTCACGTGGAGGCATCCCAGAACGAAAGCTCTGCTCATTCGTGGTGCTAGTCATCATGGAAAAGGTGTCATGGGCATGCTCAAGGCGCATCCGACCTCTGGTGGCAATCTCAAAGGTATTTTTTACTGCTGATCAAAAACATTGTTTCATAACTTAAAAATTATCACACGTAGAGTCTCATAACTTTTTGAATTACATTTAGATCCCATGGTGTATTAAAAAATGCGACTTGGGCATTTGAGTTTTAAAGCTGAGACAGTACATTTACACTTGTTACGTACAGTGTTCGAACATAGAAAGAAAATAACAATAAAAATGGTTTTTTAGCGACTTCTTCGGAAAGCACGTCGACTTTGGAGCAGGAAAAGTACATAATGGCTCTCGTAGCGGCAACTCCACTTTCGGTTCTTCGACAGGGCTCCGCCTGGGGAATGTCCGACAGTTCGTTGAGCATCGATTCTCTTCTACTCGCGGCGGAAGATCGAAACGCGACCCCGGAGCAGTCTCGAAGAAATCCATTCAACAAAGCGATCGGCACGCTTGGATCGTCAGCTGGGAAAGGCCCGAAAAACTTCGGTAGGTGGGGATCGTTGAAAGACAAGAGGCACAATTCGCAAGCCTCGTTGAGCTCGGTGAACCAACGTGGAACTGTTCGCCACTCTGCCGATTCGGATAGCGGGACCGAGTGCGTGCACACCTTCCAGCGCGCCGCGCTGTACATCCTTGGAGAAAAATCTCATATGCGCGGAGTAAAAACGGAAACAGCACCGAAAACTGATTTTATACCCGTCGAATATTTCGACGTGAGACACACGAAGACAGCCTTCAAAAAGCTCATGAGAGCATGCGTTCCGAGTTCCTTGAATCTCGAGCCCGATCAAAGTTTTTATAAGCTCGTCGAGAGCTCCGAGTGGCTTCAGCAGTTGCAGAGTCTCATGCAACTCTCGGGAGCTGTTATCGATCTCATGGACGTCCAGGGTTCCTCGGTCGCAGTTTGCCTCGAGGACGGCTGGGACACAACGGCCACGGTGTGCTCCGTCGCTCAGGTTTGTCTCGATCCGCATTACCGTACGATCGACGGTTTCCGAGTTCTTATCGAGAAAGAATGGCTAGGATTCGGACATAGATTTGGCCATCGGAGCAATCTCGCTGCGAATTCCCAGACGACCAACTTCACGCCGACGTTTCTTCAGTTTCTCGATATCGTGCATCAGATACAAAGACAATTTCCTCTTGCTTTCGAGTTCAACGATTATTACCTCAAATTCCTAGCGTACCACTCGGTCTCATGTCGATTCCGTACTTTTCTTCTCGACTGCGAATTCGACCGAGTTGAATGCGGAATCACCGCTGTCGAGGACAAACGTGGCTCCCTCACGAGTCATCACAAAGGCGTTGACACCGGAAGCGACGACGAGATTGTTTATCCGGGCGGCAGACTCGCTGGAACAAATACTGGCTCGAATCTTGGTCAAAGCGTTTTCGATTACATCGAGAGACAGCACGCTAGGTGTCCGATATTTTTCAATTTCATGTACACTCCGAACACCGAGCATCCCGTACTGAGGCCCGTTTCGCACCTGCCCAGTCTCGATATCTGGCAATATTATATTGAGGAAGAACTCGCTCACGGTCCTGCCTACGATCTGGAAATTCTTCAGCAGGACACGCAGCAAGAAGAAGAATCCGAGGCTGCCGATGGTATTGTGAAGAGCAATCGAAAAGTCGTTACGCAAGGGTTAGTCTCTATATTGGCTGTAATCTTTATTCTCATTCTAATTCCTTCAACTATATAGAATTTGAAAAATAATCAAAAATTCTTTTTTTTATTACAGATATGACAACCTCGCCACGATGGTGCCAGACCAATTTTCATTCTTGCTGGAAGAGATTCACAAGCTCGAGACGGAATTGGGTCATCTGCCCCAAAAGTGGAAAGTGCTATGGGACAAATTGGAATTGCCAAATACCGATTCGTTGGCTGTAATTTGAAAATTTCATTTCTTAACTTTTAATCAAATTTTATACATAAAATTCTATTTCTCATTTTATTTTGTAGCGACATGCGTCATTCAGCACAGCTCTAGTCAGATACCACGGTCGTTTGATTCATAAAAGATCAACGTTGGAATTATTACTACGTGGAAAACTTGCGGGTGGAAACGCATCTGGAAATGAAGGCTCTGTCTATGCCCATCCTCACAGGTACATAAAAAAACTATTAAAATATTATTTAAAAAATGTTTACAAAACCCTTTAGTTCAATAATTAAGTTTACACAAAAAGTGGATCAAAATAATTTGAAAACTGTTACGATTATGATACGAAAAATTAAGATATTAAAGTACATTATTATGTATTTAAAGGTTCGAAAGGTTGGACTCAGCGACACCGACGCACTGCGACGCTTGTTCCGGAGTGTTGTGGGGACCGGTGAAAGCTGGACTGAGATGTGTCGACTGTGGACACGTCTGTCACGACAAATGCGCCGATGCCGTACCGAAAAACTGCACCAAGTACAAAGCTGTAGCCGATAATTTGCAATCTCACACACTCACGCGAAGTGGTGGCGACAATGGAAGTGTAAATTCCAGTGAGTACATCTTATTGCTTCTCAAACATATTCGGTAATTTTGTATTAACAATTTTGTTATTTTACGAATATTTTAGGCGTTACAACGATACAAACTTCTTCGCAACAATATTACGAGCAATTTTCGAGTAACGTAGCAGAGAATAGAACACACGAGGGCTATCTGTACAAACGAGGAGCTTTGCTCAAAGGCTGGAAACAAAGATGGTTCGTTCTTGACTCGATTAAGCATCAATTACGATATTACGACGCAATGGAAGACTCCCACTGCAAAGGATATATAGGTTTGTTCATCATTAGAATAAAAATTCCGACTAGTTAAAGCCAAATTGATATATCCGTATGAAGAAAGTGTGAAAAATAACACATCTTTTGTTTGAACACTCAAGATCTGGCCGAAGTAGTTTCCGTAACGCCAGCGGCTCCCACACCAGGACCACCAAAGAAAACTGATGACAAGTCGTTCTTCGACGTAAGTTTCATACAAATTGTTTTTTTTTTCCTACATAAAGATATAAAAATTACAAATACGTATTGTTTCCCATATTGCAGCTCCGCACAAATCGTCGAACGTACAACTTTTGCGCGGGTGACGCTGCGATGGCGCAGGAATGGATCGAGAAGGTTCAAGCGTGCCTGCAGTAGATTGCACGGGGAAAAGTTAGCCTCGTGATCTATTTAGTATTCCCCCTATTCATGAAGCATCTCAGAAAGGAAGTGAGAAGAAACGATGCGTGTGACTGATAGCGTAATTATAGAAGAGAGAACAGAGAGAAGATTAATAAGAAAAGAAACCCTTAATTTTGTTACATATTTTTTGTATAGTCTAAACGTACGTGTCCGTTTCGTGTCTTCGAGATGTTCCTCCCTGCCCTTAATCTTCTGACTACGAATTTTCGACAATCGAGTTCACAGTGGCGTAGTTCAAAGTTCGAGGCGTCCCTTGTTTGTTAAACTTGCCAGAATGATCACTTCGTTTGTTCGTTTTTTTACGACAGATGGATTATTCATTTCCCGATTGGATTAGCGCATCGCTCTTCGTAGACAAACGCTTCGAGATTAACCACTGGAAAGCGAGAAGAGAATTTTGTCGCTCTCTCCGTTGGAACATTTCGGCGATTCAGATTTTCACTTGAGCCGTCGCATCGTCCCAAAATCTCTCTTTTTCTCTTTCATTGTATTTTATGTATTTTTATTTCTCATGCGACACCGATCGACGGAAAATCTGAATCGAGAAATTTTCCATGTTAAACTTTATTCTAAGAAAAGTATAACTCTATATTATACATATATATGTATGTATATATGTATAAGATGATTAATGCGATTAATTGTTGCTATTATATAAGACCGAGATCTCGCTTACATAAACAACGGGCCATAAAAACTACGGAGACGAGAATTTTTTTATTTCTCGTTTTCGTATCCGAAAGACTCTTTATCTATTTCTGCCTTTATCCTTTTCCTCTTTCGTAATGTTTTACCTCTGAAGGCTTCGCTGCTCATATAAAAAAAATATTTAAAAAATATGTGTATAATAATGATAAGATTCGCTTGGACGTGCGAGAACGTCCGAACAAGTTTTTCGACATAAAACAAAGGGTTGATAAGTCAGTTAGCTTTTTTGTTACTCGAAACTTCGATGTAATTTGTTTCGAGCACCTCTCGGCTCGTTCACATTTTAGCAGAGCATATGTGCAAATTTATTCTATAAATAGCCACATTTTAATATAATATACATTTTTAACAAATAGTTTTACGTATTTTAATGTGTCTCGTGATATTTCGTTCGCATTCTATTTTTGTCTATCACGCATTATCAGACCATTTTATTTTTTTATTTTTGTTCCATGACCAATGTTACTTGCGAATTTTTTGACAAATTCTTGTATAACGCGGGAACGATTTTCATCACATCTTGTTTTATAATCTTCAGAGAAATAGTAACAGAAAGACTAGAAAGAATAAAATTGGTGAGCAAATGTTTCAAAAATAAATCGCATGTCTATGTTCATTCAAATTTTACCGCGTTTTTTATTCTCAACAAATTGCAGACGTACCACTACATCTTTTTCCTTGAAGGTAAAAAGTCACTGGGCGCTCGCGAAGCTTCTTTTCTAGGGAATTTCGTGTTACGCCATTATTGAACCTGAAAAAAGTCATCACTTATATCGTTCCTTTCCAGTTCTTTACGTCGCGCTACAAACACGTGGCTGAGGCTGTAGTTGTCGAAATAAAAGTGAATTACTGACAAAAACACGTAAGTACGACCGTTAAAATGTTAGTTTGTGCTGTTGAATTTTTGTGGAAACACTTTCGTCGATAATTCGGGAGTTTGACAAAGACCGGAGTTCGACAAGGCCCGCGGCGTAAACCTGTCCCAAGCAACTTTCAATCTGCTTTATTTACTCGATTAAACGAAAATTAGAACTTTACGTTCTAAAAACCAAACAAAATCATGAATCAAGTGAATTTTCTACTTAATTTATTTGTCACCGATTCTTTTTTCATCCTTCTTTTAATAGTTCCGTCACCATAACCAATGACGATGATTCCCTCGAGCTGCTTTGAAAACTTTTTTTTTGTTCTATTTACACTGAAAAAATGTCTACTCTCATGACACGAAAATAAAAGTTTTTTTTTCCTCATTTAATACGATACAGCGTAATTTCCCATAAATACTCATAATAATGTTTTTCTTTTCAGAATGCCGCTCGCAAAAGATTTTCTTCATCCGAGTCCAGCTGAGGAGAAGAGAAAACACAAGCTCAAACGCTTGGTTCAGAAACCCAATAGCTACTTCATGGATGTCAAATGCCCTGGATGCTATGCTATAAAGACCATCTTTTCGCACGCGCAACAAGGAGTAGAATGCGACGGTTGCCGTACGATACTTTGCACATCCACCGGTGGTAAAGCGCGTCTAACCGAAGGATGCTCCTTCAGGAGGAAGGTTCAATGTTAATTAAGAACAAAACAACATCAACGCGTTCTACATCTACATTTTTATTCGGCAAATAAACACAATTAAGATGTAAAAAGTGAAGTTACGTTTTTTGGAGCAAGTCTTTTGTACCCCAAAGTTATCCCAAGTTCCTTTAATACTTTTACATGAAAATCTTTTGATTGTGCTCAATTTACACTTTTCAATGTGAGAAGGAATGAAATGGTCAAAATATGGTCCTATTTACTAATATATAACTGTATGCTATAGCTTTGCACCCAAATAAAGATCTGTGGTACGCAACCTTAACTTTCAATTTTTTTTCCATTTTTTCAAGCATCTAAAATCCGATAATGTGCTGGAGTAAAATTGAAAATTTTTGTGAATTCAATACTTCTCACGTTTAAAACAAAATTATAATTACTAATTTTTATACAGAATAAAATATTACACAAATGTGTGCAATAACTTCTGTGTAATCTTGAGATAATTTTTAATCTAATCATCTAATTGCAGCATATATTGCAACTTGCAACAATATATACTAGACAAGGAGCTTATCCACAAATTTAAATTTTGACCTAAATTTGTAAATTGACCTTTCTTTGATATCCACGTTAAACACGTTACAATGAAATTATGTGCCACCGAGTTTCATCTTCTTGAAATTTCGAATTTCATTAGACATATAATATTAAATTTTTTTTATAAAGACCGCCTGCAAAAGTAGCAAAAACAATGGCTGTGTTCGTAAATTAACTGACAGCCTGGAACCCTACATTTCAATGCATATACTGCGTACTGTCAGTCAATTTACGGACACGCTCGATGAGAATAAAAGGGACATGTAAATATTATTGTCACTTCTGTCATTGTTATTTAAGTTTCATTTATTTTAAAAATAAAATTCCACACGCTTGATAAACATTAGATCAAATTTATTTAAAAATGCATTCCCAATGTTACCGATTGAGTTTAAAGAGAGTGAAAGTTTCTTCCCTCACAAAGAATCGAGCGACCTTGTCACATGTGATGAAAATAGAAAATAATGTAATATTGACATTCAAAGTTGTTAGAATTACAAATGCTATTTTTTTAATGAGAAAAGTGACAATTTTCCTTTTTTTCAAATTACCGATCGTGCAATCGCTATTGTACTTCGTACGAGAAACATTAGGTGCCGACGTATGTCAAATCCAATTGCGAAACAAGGGAACAAATGTAATGACAAGCGTCACTTGACTTTTAGTGCTGTTGGTGGTACGCAAAGTTTATTGTTCGTGATCCTAATATCGAGAGCCGAACACGCCTTTCTGCATTTCCATGTGCGCTTGATGTGCATGTAGTAAATTTTGTACGGTGTATCCGACTCGATTGCAGCAACGTGCAACGACTGCAACGACAGGATGGCTTCCCCTTCCGTCCACCAGTATGCGTCTGTGTGATCGCCGAGCTAGTCTCGTAACAGCTTTCACGTCGGGCTTTTATCGTCGTTTCTTTTCTTTTTTCTCTCACAAGCAAGTTCACACATACGAGAGCGTCTCGTTATTTCAAAATCTTCATACCCTTTCGTTGTTTACAATTGGTTCGCATCGTTTCTCGTCTTGATAAGCGAAAAAAGAGAATACAAATAAGAGGAAAAAGAATAACAATTCCTGAGGCTCGTAATATATATGCGGGCCATTTTCATGTGCGCGGTCGCGATGAAAACTGGTCTGGCCGATATCGTCATATATCTCCCTATAACAGTCGTTTACAAACCGTACGTCCAATTTGATCTACGTGTTACACCTGAGATTTCGGTTCCAGCGGGATAATAATCGCGAGATATAATAATGCGTCGCGTACGTTTAATGCCATCAATGGTACGAGCGTCGTGAGGGACGTTCAGTGCTCTTTTTTTTTCTATTCATTTTTTTTTATTTTTTTTTCTGCTGTCTCGTGGCTACCACTCCTAAAAAAATCGTGCGTCTGTGCTGATTGCTGAGAAATACGAAAGACTATTGCGGGGTCTCTTGCGGACTCTGTTACTTCGTTTTAATTGAGAAAGTAAGTCTTTTTATTTCTAGGCCTTCCAAGCGCGAGTGTAACTTGCGATCTACCTGAGCATTCGTACTCCGTATATATATTTACGTGTTTTGACATTTGCGCTCTCTATCCCTTTCTCTCTCTCTCTCTCTTGCTCTCTCGCTCTCTATCTCTCTCGTTCTTTCTTTTTCTCACGTCCACGAGACACGTTACAAGTCGAGAGATCGTGATTTTTTTCGCAATTCGAAACGGGTAAAGACGAACTGTGTTAGTTTTTCTTGCACGTACATGAAAGAAACACAACCGCACTCCGGGGACCATGAGACTACATTTTTTTTTTTTACTCTCGTGCCCTTGTCCCCGCTCTCAAAACGATACTCGGAGATTATACGGACAGAAATAGAGGCCCGATGTGTCCATTTCTCTTTATTTTCTACGCTCGAGCGGAAAGCTTTCCCGGCGCAACTTTCTTCGAAATGAGATTTTTCTCTCCGCGTACCCACAAGACTCGATCAAGGAGTTGATCGTACAATTAGTCGTCTCGAGGTCACAAAATCCGCTTGCTCGACGATCGGATTTTCCATTTGCAAATCCACTGCAGAGATGTCAGTGCTGCTTCGCGTGGCGCGGACCTAATTAGGCAGTTGACTCTTTTTGACAACAGAAAGGAAAAAGATAGCGCGTGCGAGAGAGAGAGAGAGAGAGCGAGTGAGTGAGAACGAAAGAAAGAAAGAGCGGCAGGGAGGGAGGCGCAGAAAACGTTTTTGTTATTGAGGGCCGTCAGCGAATCGCGCCGTGACGGACTTTTCGCCTGATGTCTCTTTTTTATAAATTAATATCAGCTCCCGTCATGTTTATGTCCTTTGATAACAATATCGATTACCAATGCTCGCAACGTGATTATTATACATCGCGTAAATGTGATCTCGTCTCGTATTGCGTATATAAATGAAGGTACGATTGAAGGTTTGAAGGACGATTACTTCGCGATCCTGGCTTTCGGAAATCCTTAAACATCGAGAATCTTAGGTAAGCTGCTGACCTTTTGCATGTACTTTGGAACGAATGGATTATCTCGAAAATATTAAACGTCATGATCGAGAGATTAAAAGGAAAAATTTTCTTGAAGATCGTTGATGCGATTTTTTCATGTTTATCTTAACTCTGACAGATCGACATGGAGAGTTCGGAGGAGCCTACGAGCTTGCAGTCCATTTGTCACCTGCGTGCATCGGAACTCTTCCCAAAACCAACGCACTTTGAGTGCGACGACACAACGCTGAGTATTCCCTTCACCCCTCTGAGCGGCGAGTCCGTTGTTGCCCTTGGAAGAACCTCGGATGGGATATTGGCTTTGTCCAATTACAGACTGTACCTGCAATTGAGTCAGGCCTGTTACAACATACCTCTTGGACTGATCGAACAGCTGGAAGTCAAGGAAATCTTTTATTTACACATAGGATGCAAAGACGCTCGATCTCTGAGGTACAAATGTTAATGACAAAGAGACTTTCATAGTCCAACTTCATAAAGAAGTAGCAACCTTGTTGCCGAGGATGTGAAGAACATTGTGAGATTGTTGAATGATATTTTAAAAATAGTCTGAACATTTCTCACTTTTTAACTATTGACATGCGATATTGTTATTTGAATTTATCTCTAGTTCAATAGAAACAGAGTATTATGTTGCCAATGTATATTTTTCCATTGTTATCTGAATACAAGAACAATGCGATGGCAAAGATTCAAGTACGTGTGTAATTGTATGCGTGAAGTATTTATGAAGCCATTCCACAAAACAAATTTGCTCTGCAATTTCAAAATTTATTGCAATGTCTTTAAGCTGTAAGTTTGTGAGCAGAAGAAAGCAGGAGAGATGATTTACAAACATTGTTGTTCACGTTCATCAAAACAAGGCCATTGTTATTTGCAGCTGCGCTTTTTCAACGAATGAGCACTGTTTGGAGTGGTTCAAGAGATTGCACAAAGTGACTTATCCTCGAAAAAGTATTGAGGATATTTTCGCGTTCGGGTATTACGCTTGGTCCATCGAGGAAGTCAAAGACTATCCGAGACTAGGAAAGGACAATGGCTCTTACCAGACAAGTTTCAACGCGGAGGTAATTTTAAAGATTACGTAATATTTACATATTTTGTCAGAATAACCCGTCTACAGAGTCGATATACCGTGGCGTAAAATTTTAGGTCGAACGACTGGGATTCAATCTTCACGGTACTTGGCGCATAAGCCAAATAAATAAAGATTATCGCATTTGTCCCTCTTATCCACCACAACTTTTGGTACCGGCTTGCATTAGCGATGAGAAACTCGAAAAGGTCGCAAAATTCCGAAGTTCTCGACGAATACCTGCTGTTGTATGGAGGTACCGTCTGGTGTTTTTATTTTTTATGTTTTTTTTATGATATGACACGTAATCAATGCCAATTGCAGGCACGTAAACAACGGTGCTGTAATAGCTCGCAGCAGTCAGCCCGAGGTCGGTTGGCTTGGCTGGCGAAGTCCCGAGGATGAGGATCTCCTCAAAGCCCTGGCAGATGCTTGTTCGTACGATGGCGGGGAGTCGACGATGATCGACATCCCAACGGGACAGGCGGACAATGTCGAGGAAGTCACGGCTCCGGACAAAACCAAAGTACGTAGAAACGATGAAGTCGCTTCCAAAGTATATCAAATGAGGATACATCGTTGATGATTTTATCTTACCGCTCTGTTTGTTTTCTTTTTCTTTGCAGAAAGTACTAATAGTTGACGCTCGATCGTACACGACGGCTGTTGCGAACAGGGCGCGCGGAGGTGGTTGCGAGTGTCCGGAATATTATCCGAGTTGCGACATACAGTTCATGAATCTTCCTAACATACATTCGATACGAAAGAGTTTTCACGCCCTTAGACAACTGTGCGCCTCCGACGCGGATCAACCCAAGTAAAAAAAACAGACATTACGATTCGATGAGCCTTCAATTTAATTGATTGAGCCAATAACGGGAAATTCTTCCGCGATAATATTTACAACACTTGCATTCGCGAGTTATAATCTAGCGTTGCGTAACATTTATTTTTTCATTTCCCAGTTGGCTGAGTCTGCTGGAAGGAACTCGATGGCTGCAACATATGTCGGGCTTGTTACGAGCGGCCGTGACCGTTGCGTCGGCGATCGAGAGAGAAGGAAGACCTGTTCTCGTGCATTGCAGCGATGGCTGGGACAGAACGCCGCAAATCGTTGCTTTAGCTCAGATATTGCTTGATCCGTATTATCGCACGATGGAGGTAAGAACGGTACAATGGAGAATGACAATAATAATTGGTCAACAGAGGAAGGGCGAATGAGACTGATCGATACTGCGGTACTGTTATTATTGTGAAGCCGGTACCAGTCCTCCCACGCTTTTAACACTTATACGGTTTCCAGGGCTTTCAAATACTTTGCGAGAGAGAGTGGCTAGACTTTGGACACAAATTTGCCGATCGTTGCGGTCAGACCGTCGGTTACGAAGATCCGAACGAACGATGTCCTGTATTTCTTCAGTGGCTCGATTGCGTCCATCAATTGATTCTCAAGTTCCAATGCAGCTTTCAAATGTCACCGGCTTATCTCGTTAGTACTTTTTGTAGACATGAATTTTTCTTTTTTTCTTATTGCTGCTCGTATTTATTTTTGTATTTAACATCTTTCAAAGGTGAAACTCGCTCAACATACGTACTCGCAGCTTTTCGGGACTTTTCTATGCAACACTCGACAGGAACGATTGCAATTAAAAATACGCGATCGAACGTTCTCTGTTTGGCATTTTCTCAATTCTAACGCCTTCGTAAATCATCTTTATTGCCCGTCGAAGAACAAGGTAGGATCGTTCGTTCCAAACATTCCTAAACGAGTATGCTATTGACAAACTGTATCACTGTATTCTTGCGACTGCTTAAACAGGTTTTATGGCCAAGCTGCAATGTTCGCGATCTCGTCTTGTGGTCCGAAGTATATCTCGGATCTTTAGAAACGCCACTCAAGAATCCTGGTGACAAGCAGAGAGTATCGTTAATCGATATTGAAGGAGGCGATAATGAAGAGCCACAGGGTCAAATGACTAAAACACGTTCCTACGGGGATCTTATCCACGCTCAGGATCACGTCGCATACCTTCATCGCAGACTTAGCGATCCCAGTATTTCCATAGAAAAGTAAACTAAATGTGCTATTAAAAAAAAGTCTTGCGCGTGATTATTAGAAACAAAAAAGAAAACACTCACAAAATACTCGAATTTGCAGAAAATTCGACTCGATGAATCTCGAGAACGAATCCGAAAAGACTGAAACAAATGGTACGGACGACGAGAGCAAGGTTCAAATTATAGAGGACAGTGCACCAGAGACTGAGTTTCGAGTAAACGGTTACAGCGTCAATCAATCGTCCAATGATTCACCCGCAAATCCATCTGTGGATAGTTCCACGGACACTCTCATACCGACCACTGAACCGGCCAACGTTACCGTAAATGGCAACAAAGATATGTGAGTGTTCGCTCGTCTCTTTATGGTAGATTGATCGAATTCAGATTCACTTCCTTTTGTGACCACGTACCTAATTTTCATGCTCCAACGACACTAATCTTATGCCGTATTGGGTAGTAAGCTCAGTTATTAGCTGAGAGATCGAGGAAAATTAAAAAATGATATTGTATTGTGTATTTCTAGAGTACAGAATATTCCGAACCAAGAGATAACAGCAAACTGGATTGATGGTGGAGTAGCCGGGGCTCGAGTCCCATGTTCCTGTAACAGACTGCAGCAGGAAGGCAGCAGTGACATAAGCGACACGAGTGCACCGTTGATATCACGAACTCCGAGCAGCATTTGTCCAGCCTCCCCGGTGCATCAGGAAATTCTTGGTGAAAATCCCGACAGATTGGACGACGTTGACGGTCTACCAATTATTCACTGCGACGTACAATTGAGGGTGCAACAGATAATTTCTGAGCACAAGGTAAACTATAATCGCTTTTCTTATAAATTCCCTTTATTTTTTTCTCACTTGTCGATTCAAAAAAGTTTTATCGTCACGCTCTTTGGAGTTTTACGACAGTTGACACGATTCGTATAGATGAGGCATGTGCAAGAATCCATAAATTTTCCATGGAAAAAAATGAAACAAAACGAAATATTAACTTTGATTTTATATCAGTTTCCATACGAAAAACTTTTTTTTTCCATGGAGTCTGTTGTCACCGTAGGCTGCTGACTGATTGTATCCCTTCGATACTGGCTACTCGCTTGAGAATAAAAGAAAGAACAAAATATTAACGATACCCTTGTCGTGAGTTTTTTGTAGTGATTAATAGAGATTGATGATAATACGTGTTATAACGGCAAGACCTGTGCAATCGAGAGACTCGTGTTTTAAAAACTCGTTTACCATCGTGGCTCACTTAACTTTCCTCAAATCTGTGGTAGATCGCATGTATGGAGATTGCGCAGGACAGAGAGCTACAACAAAATTCGAAAATCCACGGTCGAAAGGCCATTTCTACGAAGGCTCACGTTTTTTGTCGAAGTACGTATTACGAGCGTTTAAAAAACGAAACGATGAGAGAAGAATTGTAAAAAAAAAAACTAAACAAAACAAAAAAAAACATGAAAAATCGAGTTACTGTAAAGTCGAGTAGCCTGCTCTGAATTGCGGCTCGCGAATCTAGTCCTCGTATATCCCTAGCTAAGGAAATTAAATTTTATTAAGTTACCCGAACTCTGTATCGAATTATCGACAGAGAGAATTGAACGACTCACATGTCCGAAACGTTCGGTTTTTTTTTCTTTCAATTTAGCTAAAAGAAGAGGCGCTGAAAAAGGAACTACACACGACGCGACTGGCTCTAGTAAAACAAGTCTGCAATCATAATACAGACACTGATCGTATTGACGATATCGTAAGTACCGAAGAAGACAAAAAGAAATTAGAGGCTTGAGTGATCGCTGTTAACACTGAACAAAGTACAACACTGCATTGTCGAATTTTATTTCCGTTGTTCTTTCAAGAAATCAAACACCACAATAACGCATGCTCCTACTAATAAATCAGCTTCTAAATTGGTCGAATGTGATTTTTTCTTGAAGAAGAAAAAGAATTGAAGTAAAAATTCTCTATCGGTTTCAGGGTTCACTGCCGGATTCCGTGGGTAGCGCCGGCGATCATGGGGAGTCCGTACCCTCCGACATGTCCTGGGAAGCTGTCGAAGAGTTGGGTCCAGCCCCGACGCTCTGGGTTCCTGACCATGCGGTCAATCGGTGCATGGGTTGCGACACCGCTTTTTGGCTGGGAAGGCGTAAACACCATTGCAGGTTGAAATAATATTTCTCATTCAAATGGAGTGGTAAAAATATAATTAATTTTTAGAAATTTACGACTTGATCATCTTATAATTAATCGATTTTCAAAGTAAAAATTTGTAATAACATAAAATGAATTTTTCCACTTATGGAAGGTGACATTACTTGAAATAAGATGAGTAGAATATTTTGATAAAAATAAAAATTAAGTCTAATTGAAAAATAATTGAGCAGGTGTTGCGGCAAGATCTTCTGTGCCGACTGTTCGGAGAATTCGACGCCCCTGCCGAGCGAGCAGCTTTATAATCCGGTGAGAGTGTGCAGCGACTGCTTTTCCCGACTCCATCACCACACTAGTCCATGTCCGTGCAACGCACGCCATCAGGCGACAAAGTACACCGAAAGCGAGGTCGACGTGGACAACGGGCCACTTATCTGTTCGAGACAAAAAACCGTATTACCAAGCAAAGAGGGTGGCTGCGGCGAGGCATCGATGCAGGCTACGCAACAAAAGAGACCTCAGCCAGCACCCGAAACGAGCGCCGTCAATTGAAATGCTCACTGCGCTCCCCTCCCTCTCTCCCAAATTAAGAAGAAAAAAAACGAAACATCACATTCTCGAGTCATTTTCCTTTCGGTGATGTGAATGGAAAACACGGCCACCCGCGATGCATGTGTGGACGGAGAACGTCGGTGGCGGATTTATACATAATTTGTCAGTGAGGAACGTATACAGTATAAATATTAACGATGAGAAAAAAAAACTCTACACTCGAAATCGTAAATCCATGTACACTTACACAACAGACAGAACATGCTAACGTATGCTAAACCCTCATAGTATACACACAAACAAACACATATATATATTGTATATGTATCGTAAGCGTGAAAAAACGCGGTAGTTTCTTTAATAAGCGATCTAATATTTATTAATAGATTAAAGATTTGTACGACGATGTGTATAGAGAGGTCATGGTGAAACGCGAGAGAAGAAAAATGCAGATATCAGTATACGAGGTTGTACATAACACCCTTTGAGCCTTCACCCTCACACGTACAGGAAACAAAACACGAATACACGCTCCTTCGATGATTCCCGAACGGTCACCGTTGGGAGGAGGTAGGGAAAACAGAAAAACAAGAACAGAGATCGCACGTAGGATTATAGAATCTAATCGCGTTAAGAAATCGGGAGGCGTGATATAAGAACATGGTACGTAGAGTGCGAATTAGTGTGGCGAACCGATTGAACACGTGTTTTTTTTTCTTCGTTAGATAGGCTGTGACAGACGTCTCGTTTCCGAGTACGTAGAGAAAAAATGAGAGAAAAGATGGAAAGGAAGGACGAGAGAAAGGAAATTTTCAATCGGTTTATTATTAAAAATTCTTGTAAATTTTTTAGCTCGATAAATTCATTTCGTTAAGTTTGGCAACGTAATGAAAAAATTGTATTTGGAGTAGAGAAAATTTCGTGTAGATTAATTTTATTCGTGCTTATGTAATCTCTTCCTTTGAAGAGGAAATTCGAAAAAGTGTCAATTGTCACTTATTCCGTGTTAAAAATATGTTGTTTTATCATATCTTTTAAACAAACTCTCGAAAAATTCTTCATGTTCTCATCACTATTCTGCTCAATTTTTCTGATTTTCTTGATTGTTAAGATTTACGCTACTGTCCCAACAGCACTCTTCAGTTGTAAATCTTTCTCTCGAAAATGAAAATAACTGGTTAACAGAGCATCACGAGATTGTTATTGTTTTTTGATAGATGTGATGTGCAGCGAGGAAATGAAAAAGACTAAAATTCGAGAAATCTGTAACACGAGTACGATGTGCGAGTTTTGAGCGCTTGACAGAGGGTTGCAGAGGAACGAATCCGACAACTCGATACCGAAAATTGTATATAATGTAATCAACAAAGAATAGAGGAAGAAGAAATGTTACTCGGAGCCGAGACGAGGAAGAGAGTTCAGTTGAATCCCTGACTAACCGAGTGTAATTAATGGGAAAACCGAGGCATATTTTTGTGTTCCATGTGAACTCGGGTGATCGTAAAGAATATACAAAAACAGAAGATAAAAAAGAACGAGAAAAGAAACATTTTTCACCGACTTTCCGTTTCTTCTCCTTTGCGATCGATCAGGAACGTGTAAACAACAACGCACGCGAGACTTCGCTGAAATAAATAAAATGAAATCGTTATTATTGTCTTAAAAGCTACATTTCTTATTCCTGCGTCTCAATACACAACGATAAAACTTTTATTGCGGTAAATAGCAATAATTCACGCGTGCGTAGCACTATTTCGTTTGTCATATGTAGAAGGAAAAGAAAAAAAAATACATTTGTCATCGTCTCGTGGGCCTTCTCGATTCTACTGGAGGAACTTGAGAGCCGACGAGTTTGTGAGTGATGAGGCGTTTCTCAGTAATTGTTGCGTCGCGTTTTTCAACTGGTTACTCGCATCCACAGTTTCATCGGATTTTTGGAACTGTATCAAAATCACGAGATAAGTCGTGACCGCGCCAGCCATCTAAAATCCGAAATATCATTTTTATCGTCTTCGAACAATGTACATTTTCTATTTTCACTCACGGATGTCACTAACGCTCTGTCGATCGAGAACATCCCGCAAGCCGAAAAGTCCAGTGGCCTGTGCAGTAACTGAAGCGAAAATATTTCCAACTGCTTGCGTACTTCCGGCTCCGAATAGGTGGACAGCAATTGACCGATTTTTACGACCGTTACTTTAGCCTGTAAGTCACTTTTACTTAAAGAATTATCGCGCATTAGAAATTTATATTTTGTGTATACGTTATTGAAATCTTTTTGCGTGAAAAGTACTATATAACTTAATATTCTCTTCAATCTACTCCATAATTAGAATTTAAATGTATATTGTCGTTCTTTTCTTTTGAAGACTATTCATACAAATTTTATGATGACGAAATCAATAATTAATTGATTTAATACTAGATGGTAATTGGGTTTGTGTTTTTTCAGGCAATTACTTCGGTCGAGGTCGAATAGCAAGGCTGAACGACTATCAGCATCCGAACGATATGGAGACTGCACCACAAACATTGAACAGTGATGAACGGCCATTCCCGATCACCGGTCGCCTCCACCAACAGGACATAAGGAGTTATTATCAAGTGGAGAAGACATGTTATCGTCACAACGAGAATGGGCACACCGAATGCCCGGTTTATCAATACAGCCACATCGCACAGTGAAGCATGCACCAATATCAACTGCGATATCGTTTCGGACACGTTCCGATGTTCTGCAATGAAACGAATCGTTTTGTACTTCGATTTCATACCTTTTGATTTTATTTTTTATGCGGGTGATAAAAATTGAAAATTTCACGTCACATGCATCGAAAAATTATTCATAATTTTTTTATAACGGTTTTGTCACCTTCTTCGTTTACCAACCAACTGGAAATTTTTGGGGTCCTGTAGATCCGAACGCTCGTTCTGTACTCGACTTCCGGTCTTATGTGAGCGCCGTTATTTTGCTCTCTCGTATCTGCAGCTTTGAACAAATGTTGCAATTAATGTTTTAATTTTTATTGCTCTTTCGGCTGTAACACTTTTACCTTGGGGGAATTCCTTCTTCGTGTAATCTTGAATTTTGACATCCTTCAGTAAGCTGTCAAGGTTTTTGTTTAATCGTGCAAAGCGCTCGCCGAGATTGAAAGTCGAGACCGTGTACTGAATTTCGATCATTAATGCCATTATGTACAACATATAAATCGGTGAATAATTTATCGGTCCCTTGTCCGGCATTCTTTTGCTAGATTTCGTCTGAACGTTCCAGGCGAAAATATCCAAGATCGACAGTACTACGACGAAAATTAAAATCGACGACGTTACAATTATCGAGAAATTTCGCGTCCTCTTCGGCGTTATGAATCCAAGTCTCTCATCTGCCTGTTTGTAATTATTAAAGTTAATATTAGTTCCAAAAATAATTTTACAAAATATCAAATTGCTTTCGGATTTTATATTAAAAACGTGTGGATTTTTTTCGTTTAGGATGAGGAATTTAATATCAACCTCGACCATACGAGCCATGATTTCTTGAAGGAACTTCCATCTCGTCGGTGCACCGAAAATTCCAACGGAGGCTAAAAGAACGACAGCGAGAACATCACCTATCGTGACGATCATCGCCGTTTGGGATTTCAATCTCGTGCTATGCATCCAACCGTCTCGCAAATCTCTCCACAGACCGAATATCTCGGCACCGATGAACAAACACAAAAGACCCACGCTGTGGAAACAAAAAATCACTAACTTACTCGTCTTTAGAACAAAATCCACGAAAAAAAAGATTTTGGTCGACACACTTGAGAGTTTTTGGTAGCTACGGGTATGGCTATATAGACATATGGGGTATATGACATAGACTATATAGGGTATATGGCTATATAGACTTTTTTAAATTTTTTTAAATACACTCCTCCTGAAAATCCGGTGATCGAGGTTTTAAACGATTCACTGTACGTTACATTGAATATTCGTCATTGTACATTAATTAATAATATCTAATTTCCTCAAAAGTAACACTAGTTTTTTTATTTATTTTTTGAAATCCGTGTCGACAAATGAATTCTCTTACAAAATCTCAGTCCATAACAGAATTCATTAGATAATTCTATTGTCTATTCGAATAAATGTTTAAAGTTAATTTCCTTTTGAATAATTAGTAAAATGTACCTATAACAAACGTTGGCGATTCGAATCTGACCGAGGTATCGTCCAGTCGTGTGGGCCACAAATCTAACTGGGAGCAACCCAAGACCCTTGCTCAGATAATAAATAGGGAAGAGCGCTCGATAAAGGTCAGATTTGACCGTTTTGTTCATTGTTACCGCTTTCGTAACGTCCACGCTCATTTCTGTAAATCAGAAATAACATTCTTCATATTTACAGTATTGTTACTGATTTTTAGTTTTTGTTTAATGGATTTCATAGTAGAATATCTTTCACAAACTCGATATATGAGACCATCAGTTTCAGTTTCACTATATTTAACGCGCATTTTGCATCGAAATAATATATACTTAAAAATGCAAAAAATAGCGACCATTTGACAATTTTCCTATCGCGGCATTGTCGAAATTTTCAGACCGGTTCTTTCGCGAAAACTTGGAACGAGCGGAATCGTCATGAGAGTCGTTAATAATCGAATGAGCTTGAATTCAAAGTCCGTTTGTGCTTATATGGAGAACGAAAGGATAAAAAGGGAGAAACGGAGTATAAACAACGCTAATGCTGGAAGCTTCGGCCGAGCTCGAGTATACTCCATATGTGTCAGATTGAACAGGGATAATTATTGTTGACAATCCGACGCTTGAGAGATCGTTATCCATCGAAAACATCGCCTCTGTACGCAGAAGGGAGAAATGAGTTAAATATCACCATTCTCCAGAACTGTCTCTCTCTGCTTTGGATTCTCGAATGAAATCGATAATTTACTACAAGACAAACTCTATGATGCGAAATAAAAACATTTTTTGAAAAATCCTTTTTTCAGGCTTACGAAAATATTAAAATGTATATGTGGACGTTTTTAAGATTAAAATTCAATCTTTCTTGATGCGTTTTTCCTTTGTGTACATTTTTGTTGATAAAATGGTTGGGTTCCACCAGGGGTAAGGTTAAAAAAATAAGAAAAGTTCAATTTTTTGTCTACTTATTTATTTCTTGATTTACATCTGGTCTTGTGTGTATTCATTTGAATTTTCTAAGAAATGTCGAGGCAGATGAAAAGAAAAGACAACTCGCATTTTTCGATGGTCACGCAAGATAATGCGGAGAAAAGTGTGTACCATGAGACCTTTTAGAAAGAGGTAACTGTTTGCCAAGTACGATGTACGTGTATACGTTTGTCAAACGTTACATATGAATTTACGTTTAAAACGCACCTTCCGTTTGTTCATATGCAAATTATGTTTGAGTGACAAACACTGTAAATGCAAGCACCTCCGATGTAAATAACTCGTTCTCGAAATTGATGAAAAACGACGATATTTCGATGGGCTACTAGAAGAGGAAAGTTATAGAAGAGATAATGTGCAAGATACGCACGAGATTCGTGTCAGTGGGGAATCCACGATTTAGCAGATCGATCCACACGATGGTAATCGACCTGTTTTATTCACAGCGATGCATCCTCCTGTTGACACAGGTCGGAGGAACAATTTTATACGCGCTCGGATCGCTCGGGAAAAATATACATACACGCCGCGTAATGATCGCATGCTATGTAAACACACCTCCTGGGGGGTGTGTTCCAACTTATTATTGTCGCAGTTTCGACCGAGTTTTCTTTGTGCAAGATTATGGACGCTTTTTTTTATTTTTATTGTGGCGATTGTTTGGTTTTTTAATTACGGAATAACAGAGTAAAAGGCACTCCAATGGTTATTTTATTTGTCAATTTTTATTTATTTTTTTATATCCAACGGTTTTCGCAGCTAACATGTTGTTTTTTTTCTAAATAAAAATTAATTGTTGGATACTTTTTGGATATCGTACGGAATGATGCAGCGATAAAACTGTATATGAGTAATTCCACGTCATTTCACGTGATTTTAAAAATCGTATTTTTTGATTTAGTTCAATTTTTTTTTGTTTTTGTACGCATCAAAATATGCTTAATCCTGAATTTTCAGCCCTTAAGGATGTGTACCTATTTCGTCACTTCACATACGTTTCGCTGATTTTGAATTCTACTACACAAAAAGTGATTCTGCATCGATTACGATTAAAAAAAACCCCCCTTACCGGCCT